>JAZHYW010025428.1:0-16635 GCA_037355805.1 Ixodes ricinus | reverse complement strand
GCTCAGGAGGAACATCGACTCAAGGACAGCAGTCTCTGTCTGCTGGATTAACAACCAAGAGCGAGTATTTTCTTCCCCCAGTCAAAAGCGAGAAGGAGCACCTGTACTTTCAACTTGTCAAAACGAAAAACAAACAATAACAAAACTAAATATTAGGAGGGTTAAAAGGAAACACACAGAAAAGTGTCCACAAAAGCGCTTTCAAGCCGCCTTCTTGCCCCGTTCTGCACAAGTTGATTTATTTATTTATTTATTTATTTTAACCCTAAAGGCCCTTTCGGACATTACATAAGGGGAACGTGAGTACAAAGATTGGTGCACACTTGGAATCCATTCTTGACGCATTGAGGTCAAGATGATCAAGATTCCAGAATCAGAATGTTTATAAATGGCTCAACCTGAAGGAAAACTGGGTTTTAAGGATTTTGAGGACGAAACAATGCGCGCATTGCTTCGTCGAGGAAGGGGATGAAAGAAACGCTTTTGAATGAGCTTCAGAGAAAGAGTGTAAGCCACAATAGGCACACAAGGAGATTTGAGAAAGCCCAAATATAAGTCACTGCAGCTGAATAAAGCCATTCGGATCTAGCTCCTTTGGCCGAGGGAGTGTCTGTGCTCGCATGAAAGCGTGTTCGCGCATTTTCATACCCTTGAACCTGCGATTTTCGAAAATGGTTCATTGTGATCCTACAGAGCGTTGGTGTTACAATCCTCCGCCGACGGAAGCACTCTAGCTCCAGACAAAAGGTGGGGTCTGAGTGTAAAATCCAGATGAAGTCACCAGCACCTTGCTAACTCCAATCCTAACGTGCCATTAAAAAACAGCTTAAAAAAAAGTAAAAGCCGTTTACAACTCCCTGTAACGCCGAATTTGAGCGCAGCTCTTGAGGAGGAGAAGGGAACGGTACTCAGGGGAGGGTATACCCCTCCTCCTCCTCCTCCTTCTCCTCCTCCTCCTCATTCTTCAATCTCCTCCGGGGGGGTCACGTGACCTGGGGGGTTACGTGACCTCGGGGGGTCATGTGACCTGGGGGTCACGTGACCTGGGGGTCACGGGGGTCACGCGCCCCGGGTCACGTGACCCCGGCGGGGGGGGCCCGCGCGGTGCATCAGGGACATTTCCCATAATGCACCGCGCGGTTACGCCGACGGCGACGCCGCTCAAGCCGGAAATGGGCGCCTAAGAGCTGCGCTCCAAAATGAAAGCCGTTTACAACTCCCTGTAATCGCCGAATTGGAGCGCAGCTCTTGAGGAGGAGGAGGGAAGGGTACTGAGGGGAAAGTATACCCCACTCTTTCTCCTCCTCCCTCAGGGGGGTCACGTGACCTGTCGGGGGGTCACATGACCTTGGGGGTCACGTGACTGCCATACTACGGTTACGCCAACGGCGACGCCGACGCCGACGCCTACCTCAAGCCGGAAACGGGCGCCTAAGAGCTGTGCTCTAAAAATGAAAGCCGTTTACAACTCCCTGTAACGCCGAATTAGAGCGCAGCTCTTGAGGAGAGGATGGAAGGGTACTGAGGGGAGGGTATACCCCTTCTTCCTCCTCCTCACCTCGTCACCCTGCCTCCTACTCCGCCACGGGGGGGGGGGGCACGTGGCCCCACAGGGGCCACGTGGCCCCGTCACGTGACCCCCTCGAGGTCACATGACCCCCGAGGTCACGTGACCTCAGGGGGACACGTGACCTAAGGGGGTCAGGGGTCACGTGACCTCCCGGTTACAACTACAACTCACGTCGCCGTCGGCGTAACCGGGAGGTCACGTGACCTCCCGGTTACGCCGACGGCGACGCCGCTCAAGCCGGAATCGGGCGCCTAAGAGCTGCGCTCTAAAAAGAAAAAAAAAGTGGACAAGAGGACAGGAAACGGGAGTACTTGGGGCTATTCATTTGGTTTTTTGTTAGCATTTGGAGGTTGCGTTTTGCTCGTGCCTGGTTTCCTGTTTTGTTTGGTCTCTTGGCTCCAAGTTTGCACTCATTTCAGCTTTGCACTGCAGTCTGACGATCCCTAGTTCCGTAGATTGTCATGGCGAATTGTTTTAAGAGCGCAGCTCTTAGGCGCCCGTTTCCGGCTTGAGCGGCGTCGGCGTCGCCGTCGCCATCGGCGTATACACGCGGTGCACATGGGAAATGTCCCATAATGCACCTCGCGAGACCCTCATGACGTCACATGTGACGTCACAGAAGTCCCGTGCGGTGCATTATGGGACATTTCCATGATGCACCGCGCAGGGATGAGGGAGGGGGAGGAGGACAATTGGGAGGGGAGGAGGAGGGGAGGGGGTGAGGAGGAGGACGAGGGGAAGGGAGGAGGAGGAGAGAGGGGAGGAGGAGGGAGGAGCAGGCAGGACGGATGGAGGAGGGAGGAGGGAGAGGGACGAGGGGGAGGAGGGAGGAGGAGAAGAGGGGGAGGAAGCGAGGAGCACGGGAGGAGTAGATGATGAGGTAGGGGAAGAGGGTACGGATGAGGAGGAGAAGCATACCGTCCCCTCCGTACCGTCCCCTCCGTGCCCTCCCCTCCTCCTCCTCAAGAGCTGCGCTCTAATCCGGCATTACAGGGAGTTGTAAACGTCTTTCAATTTTTCTAAGTTTGCATAATGTATTTGAGACACTGAGCACAAGATAGTGAGAAATGCAATTAACGTAGAGTAGCAAATACTCTAGATGAAATGAATTTGCAAGATATCGAAATACTGCCAAAATATTTGAAATAGAGTATCATGAAAAAGTATTTAAGATAGGCACATGTCTGCTAGAAGGTTCTTCGGCGCGTCTACAGAAAAGGCGCGGTCACGGGCGGCACTCACTAAGTTTGTGGACTTAGGGAAACAAAGTTAGCTGTTTTAAGAATACCTGCTTTAAAAGGATGAGTAAACACAAGAACCTACGTCCACGTTTGCTATTTGTACGAGAGTGTCTTCCCGTTTTGACTTCTCGGCTGCGGCTTCGTACTGGTTTTGCCTTTTCTTCGTACTCGCCTTGCACCTGTCTCGGCTTGCTGTTTAGAGATTCCGAAACTGAAGCAATTAATTTTTTACAACTTAGTCCACCCCCCCCCCCCCCCCCCACACACACACACACATATGGCCAGACCACGCAAGATTATCTCTCAGTCCGAGGAGGGGAGTGGCAAATGCGCCCGCCAAATGACGTACGCCACTTTATGTGCTCGCATTTCGAATCCATACTATACCCCTAGTCGTGGTCTCGGACTTTAACGTAAACGTTTTTAACGGCGGGCGTTGGTTACCGTCTTTAGCCGCCGACAGTTTCAATCCCACCCTTGTCACTGACATTCATGAACTCACTGCGCGCAAGAGAACGCGCATCAATCTTGTCTTGGCAAGGGGGTGTGATAGTTCGAGACTACACTTCTGGCATTGCACACGAATCACAAGGCCGTCCTCGCAATCGCCGAATAATACGATACCACAAAACATTCTGTCCAAAAATTCAAGTAACCAAAACCAAATTCTATAAAATCATTAAAAAAAAATCTCACTCTCATTCTTTCGTTATAAGCACAACTCGTAAACGAATTTCCACAAATGCATACATTTGCTAAAATTTGAAAGTAAACATCTTCGACAGAAATCTGTCTGGTTTGGGGAACAATCCGAAAAAAAGAAAACTCAAACCAAAAGTTTAGAAACAAACAGTTCCCAATGTTTCGGGGTCGACTTGACTCCTTCTTCAGGGCCTGCGTCACGTTCACAAAACATCAACTCGGTAGAAGAGGAAGAAGAGGTCGAAGCTCGCGCTGTCCCATTCCATTTTTAGTCACCCCTGAAGAAGGAGTCCAGTCGACCCAGAAACGTTGGGAACTGTTTGTTTCTAAACTTTTGGTTTGAGTTTTCTTTTTTTCCGATTTCCTAAAATGCATCTTCTACCACTACTCTACCACAGCAAAGCTCCCAGGGCAAATATCCCAAAGCATATCGACTAAAAACAATCTCCTAAAGCACATCTGTCAACAACGCAACAGTTGCCTTTGTGAACTGAGGCAAACTGTGTGGTCGTTAGCAATTTGTTTTGTTTGCGGCTCTTGGATCATGCCAGCTTGGTCAGCGTCGTCAGAGATTAAGAACATTGCGCCCCATTAAACTGTATCCACGCCCTTGTTCATCCCTTATTTTGTCGCGGCACTGGCGAGCCAAGACCATTTTGTTGACCATGATACACAAGCAAATGAGCCTACGAGATTCGAGCAGCGAAAGCAGACCCTCGTGACCAAAAACCCTTTAGGAGCTTTGCGTGGTTCCCACTACGCGGCGTCGAAACGTCGCGCTCTTGCCAAGTCTCGTTGTTGCGATCAGTCGCCTTCTCAGTCAGGTACGCGATCCTTGTGTCGTGCTACCGGTGCCAAACATGAAGGCATCGTCGGACAAGCTAGAAGCGTGTTCTGCCATAAACCTTGAGGAGAAAAGGTAGAAAATCTTCCTTCCCTCTCCTTGGTATTGTGTGAAGTAAACCAGATGCCTTTGCCACCTAGCGATGACGTCAACGATGCAGTCCCGCTGGATTGAAAATGAGCTTCGTTACCTGTATACTCACGACTAAAACCGATCTCGGAATGTTGTGGAGCAGACGATGAACTATGCACCCTCAACGGGTCTACTACGGTTTAGAAAAATGCCATTTCATCGAAGCACGTTTTAGAGAATGGGCACGTTTTATCGAAGCACGGTTTAGAGAAAGCAGAGCCTCAGTTTAGAGAAACGCCGTTTATCGAAAAGGGGACGCTTTTTTAAAAAAGGCTTTCCTACTTCTCGCGTGTATCACTGGTGCGCGTGTTAAGCCATGCCCCCTGCTGCGCTCCCGCCGCTTCGCGGCGGCAGTCTGCGGCGGCTCATTACAAAAATGTTAACTCACCTGATTTACCCGTACACGCCGCTTCGCGGCGGCCGAATTCGTTAAAAGGAGGCTCATCGCCATTTTCTCTAAACTGGGTTCTCTATAAAGGCATTCGATAAACCGGGGTCGGTAAAACGGCGTTCGCTAAAACGAGCTTCTCTAAAACCGCATGCCTCCGCCCTCAACAGCGGAGGTGCTTGAAGCGGGCGCATTACGCAGCGGGTTCTAAGGATGTAACTGACTATTATTCCGCGGTTTCTGCAGACTTCTGATTTTCCCTGCAAACGGCATTTAGCCGAAGTTGATGCCTTTGAAAGTAAAGCCCTGAATTGGCGTGGCCAAATCGGTTTTATTGCAAAGAAGATGCAGGTCACCTCTGAGGACCCGTTCAAACATTCGCGTCTGATCGCGTTCCAACTGGGCGTAGTTGCCTTCTGTAAGTGCGTCACCTGGCGACGCATAGTCCGGTCTTGTGCCCGTTCGGTGAAAGGAAATTGATTTTGCTTGTTGGAGAGCGGTGAGGACACTTGGGAGCAGGTTATTCCGACGGTTAAATGATACACGCTGAACAGGTCTCACGTAAGCAGGTGGCATCGTCCCACGCTCTCGCCGGGTGCCTCCATGTTTGCCGTGGTTCTTGCCGGCAATTGGTGAGCCGCAAGCGCCGAAGAGAGTTCTTATTGGTTCTTGACTGATGTCGACTGCTTTTTAACGTAAGTCTGTGTACATGTTTGGCCGCGCTCCGCGACGTTCTGCATCTCTTCCGCAAATGAATTCTCCCTCACTCAAGCGCTAGTGTGGGATCGAGTCTTAACCTCCAAAACTGTACCTGCATGGTCAGATAAAATGGGCGACTGCACTTCCCTAAGAGATCGGATGAATGTCGTTCATGTATGACGCGAACATCGTAAATATTTCAGCATATGAAGGCAGTGTTACCCCGGCTTTGCACAGGGTTACGGATGACATCCTGGCCATGGCACGACCAAGCACGGAGGCTATTCTTCAGTTCAACATTCTCCAACAGTTTACCGAGTGAGTGTAGACCATGGAACTCCATTTCGAGACTTGCTTCGAAGCAGTCGGTCTGTTCTGCTGCCTCGGTCGTCAACTGACGATCCTTGCGTCGACGGCGCCTTTTTCTCAGCCAGGGAATCCGGTCCATCTTCAACCTGCAGCTGCCGGGAGAGCACGCCCACTGCGGGAATCCTCTCGAACCCAGCGGCTTCTCCTACGAGCCACAAGACTTCATGGACAACGGGGGTAAGGGAAGCGTCTGACCCGCCGGTTTTGGTTGTATGCATAATCGTAGATATAGCACACATTTCTTTAGGGGTTATGTAAGCAGTCATGGTCGGATACTGTCAATATTTGTATACGATACCAGTTTCGATGAGGAAGTCGCGAACATCATGCAGTCTTGTTTTTTCGGTGTGCCGGATACAGCAGTAGTCCCGGCACTCTTGAATGCACCAACAGTCGATTGACTGTATCTTCGCCACCAGGTGTTTAGTACGCAGGAATAAGGCAGCAAAAGTTTCCTTAACTAGTTCGCAGGTGGTGAATAGTCCACACTTAGAGTGTAGATCGTGCATGTTTTGCTCCTTTCAAAATATAAGCTTTTGAGCACCCTGACAAATATTCAGTCAGTGCTAACTAATAAAACAACATGCATGCAAATTCGTCTTCTTTTCAGAGCCCTTATTGTTCTTAAAATTGGTATTATTTAGAAGAAGAAGCTGAAAGCTTTTGATCACTTCGAGGGCATCGCGTCTATGCATGGTTCCCCTAAAAGAAGCTCCACCACAGTCCCTTTTTATCACTATATTTCAACCACAAAGAGTGCCACGCTTGATCCACATTGTCTGGCACAGATATTTTGCGCCTTTTCCCCGGGGGCCTCGAAGGTTATAGTAACACTTTGAAAGGCTTAGCTTTTCTTGCTGACTAACGCCCATCGTGAAACAGCGTGATCTCGAAAACCACATTGGGCAACAACCGCACTGATAGAGATTAAAAACACAACATTGTACAGTAGGCACGGTGTAGAATACAAACTTTTAGACGCGGCTGTGAAATATACTCCGGAAAATGCGCTATTCAAAGCCGCTGCTTCAGGCGTTGGCGATACTCACCCACAAAAACGTGCAGAGTCCAAATGTAGTGGTGGAATAAACATGTTTCACATTTTCGACCGCGAGACGGCAGGTGCAGTGTGCTGATGGTAAAGTATGCGGAGCGTAAGTTCGTCTGCTTCTGTCGCAGGGGTTGCGGTGACGTCAGAATGACGCCGAGCTCTGATTGGCTCCGATTGAAGGATAGTGGGTAGACCTTAAATCAAGCTTGCTTGAGGTCTACCCTCTATCCTTCGATTAGAGCCAATCAGAGCTCGGCGTCGTTCTGACGTCACCACAACCCCTGCAAAAGAAGCAGACGAACTTGCGCTCCGCATACGGAAAGATAGCGCCTTGCTCTCTTTCACTCTCGCTCTTTCCTCCTCCCCACGAGTCTCCCCGAATGGATGGATGGATGGTAATGGCTATACCCTTTGTAACGGGCGGCAGCTTGCGCCACCTAGCCCTCCTTCATTTCGATGCTGGCGCCACCGGCTGACCCTTGTGAGATCAGTGTTTTTGGAGCGATTTCGGCTCGCGTTTTTGTGTTTTATCTAAGATTTAAGTTATATTTGTCCTTGAGGTTTTCACTACTGGCTATGTACTTCCATTGCTTCACAGCTTGAGCGGACACGCCAGTTTTGTTGAGGCTTCGGCTGCGCGACTGCTCGGATCATTCGGTTGGCGGTAGTGCATACGGTCTTTCACGAAATAAACATGCGTACAGTAAATTTGAACTGAGAAACGGACACTTTTGATTCTTTTCCTTGTTCAGCTGACAAGTGAGCGAGGCGTTAAACGCAAAACCAATCCGCGTTCTTTTTTTTTTTTTTGGAACGCGCATTTTGCGTTTTGTAAGCAAATTGCGAAGCCGCAATCTCGCCCTGCCAACAAAGAAAACAGGCTGCGCAGGGAGTACAACACTGTCGGGAACTCTACACTTATGTAGTATAACCTACAGCAAACATCACTATTACTTGTATCTTTACAGTAACCGCCTTTACACTCAAGCGACGACGAGATGAACGGCAATTTTTACCGGAAGCGCGCGCAAGGGTTTAGCAAGCTTTTGCTTAAAGGGGCCCTGCAACACCTTTTTGCCTGGTTTTTAATTTGCACCGAACCTCAGCGCACTGAACGTAGAAACTTAATGAAACTTCTTCTTTTCTCAAATTTCGCTTTATTTTAAAAGTTATAGGCAAATTAGAATTACAAAAACAAGCAAAAAATAACCTGCTTTCATGGCGTCGTAGGTCCTGGCTTGAGTGGCCGTGAACTAGAGGAGGGGTAGTGAGCCATTCAAGCGCTCACGGCTGCCGCACTCCTGTGTCGACGGCTCGAGAGGGCGCCACTAAAGCACGTGTTGGATAGGCTGTGTGCAGCGGGCGGCCAGGGCGGCTCGCATTCGCATTTGCTGCGCGATTAAAGACTAATTCGGCATGACACTTCATTGGCCACAAACAACAGCAAACACGGGGTAAAGATCAGTTCAGAACGGGAGCCACTTCGCGCTTATTTATTTATTTATTTATTAATAATTAATATTATTATATTACGATGCAACTACTTGGATATTACGATATCTAAATATTTGCTTTTTGCACTCACACCTGTTGACGTCTCTGCTTTGTGCTTCAATCCTATGTTGATTTGAGTGTTTTTCGTACTTGTTAATATTTTTATTCTCAGACTGGTGAACTACATTCCCCTGCTGCACTCGTGTGTATGTGTGTTTGTATGTCTGTGTTTTTGCTCGTTTTTTTAGAGTGCGCCAGCACTAAGACCGATTGGTTGTTCTTCGACACTATATTAAACACAGATTGATTGATTGATTGATTGATTGATTATTATGCCCGAGCTATTTGCTGATAATTTTAGTTCAGCCTACAAAGACAGTACCGTCTGCTTTCCCGCCACATTCACTCACTTAAATTAATTCGGTGACCTACTAAGTTACATTAATGTCGACGAGGAATGGGTAGAGACCTAGGTTATAAAAATGAAAGCCACGCTGTCTCATGGGCACGGTGGCATACCATCTGAAATCCTCGAATCTTTTTATGATATACTTACACCCAGTGTTGGACAAAATACTCGATAAAAGTATTGGTTACTAAATACCTGCTTCAGAAAGTATTTCAAATACCATTCAAGTTATTTTCACTGTGAAGTATCTTGAGTAGAGTACAAATACTAAGAAATGTCATTCAATTACTTTTAAAGATACTTCCGCATTGTGTAATTTGCATCGACGTCAGTGACAAACACAATTATACTGTTGCAGCAAATCTGGTTTACAAGAATGGTTTTTTTTAGCATGCGACAACACAAAACGAAAAAAAAATCAAGGGGTTGTTTTACGCATGTCTAGCCTACGGCGAGGCAGAATATCACTGATAGCATGTTAGAAAGCATTTCTGGGGAAAAAGAAAAAAAGAGGTTGCCGTTATCGCACTTTGCAACTACGACTCTAGGAGGTTGCGCTCGGTGCCCAGCAAAATGTCTGTCATCTGGATTGATTGCACGAACAGCAGTAAAAGGCGGGGAATGCGACGCGCATTATTGCCACCTCTTCGCTTTTATATGCAGTGTTAGGAGCCCTGCCATTATCTTTTTCTCCCGCCACGAAGTGTGTAGGCGTACACCTTTCTTGTGAGGCCAGCCGTCCGGGAGCTAGGGAGCGTGATCCTCGCACTGCGGTACCACCATCGCTGAAAGTTTCAAATAGTGACATCGCTTAACATCAGTGTCCTGCGGTGGGCCTCCGACGCGTATCGTTCAATTACAATCCATATTCGCCATATGGGGAGTTCACTATAACCGAACCTGGGACACAGAAATGAGTGAATGGATAACAAAGAGAGCCAACATAATATCCACGGCACTCGTCCCACCTTCTTGGAGCAGGTTGCGTTCAGAAAGGCGCCTAACAACGTTGGGAGACGCTTTGTTGGAATTTTGAGGGGTCATGCTGCCCCGTAGTTAGGTTTCCCGCCCTGCTCTATGCTTATCAATGCTCGGTTACAGTCAGTGTTCGCGAGAGCAATGAGTGACGAACCGACGACAAAAAGAAAAGAAACAAAAGACACCTCGACGTTTTGCCGTAACAAAATCACATATACAACAAGCAGAAAATTTTTTATATTTTGTGTTTATTTTAATTTTATTTTATTTTGGTCTTTTCTTGACACTGAAGTCTGCATTGTTTTCGTGGGTCATTTCCCGTTCTGCGTTGCGCCTCATTGTGGCAATCACTACGTCCAAAAAACGAACGTCCAAAAAAAATGTTCATTGTTCAGCTTGGCGACGCAAACTGCTAGAGCGTGAGGACTTGCTGAGCCTGCACCGGCGTCGGCAGAATGCGGAATTCCTATGGTTTTTTTTTTTTAAACGTTGCATGGTTCGACTAATTCACCAAGGCTGTTGTCTGAAGCGTGCCTTAGGGTTCCACGTGTGTATACTAGGAATCAATCATAATTTTATATTTCCAAAAAGTTTTAGTATTTTAAGCCCAATTATTAAAACTGATCTGAGCGTTATAACCAGTACACTGAGAAACTCGATATTTTTAACTCGTGCTACAGGACATTTGAGTGCGTTCTATTGAAGACCTCGTCCGGCGGGTGAATAATGATTGTTGTTCACTTTAAGATTGATTTCGGAGAGCACAGACATTGTTGGGTCTGTGCTTGTGCGACTGCTTCGTATAACATTCGTCTTGAGTGCCTCTCAAACTTGTTTTTACATTACTGCAACTTCTCATCATTCTCACACAAGACCTAGAAATCGCATTTTGTTATCCGTCAGCTCAAGTGTACGTCGTGTATGAATCTATGCAGTTACTGTATAGTACATTGCTCTTACGGTGTTTTATGTGTTTCATGGTCTACTCCGATCCAGCGAGCTACCAAGACCGCAAGGTTGTTCCTAGGCAGTATAATAAACATTGATCGAGTTTTTATAATAATAATAATTATTATTATTATTATTAGTGAAGAAGAAGACGTCGTCGGGCTCATATTAACACACACTACAGTGCACACTACTGCACACACAGTACACTCACTCCTTACACACGAAAAAGAAAGGAAAAATTCAAACGAACCGCGCTGACTGACAACTCGTTTTTATATACTTTGTCTTCTTCTACGTCTGGAACTACCGAATTTCCCGAATCACGCGCACCAATCTCCTAGACGCCTAAGAAAATTTTTTCTTTTTCTGTCAGGTTCAAAGATGGTGTACTGATACAGTTTTCATAATTCCTGACGATGTGTTCGGCTTCAATAATTTCTCTAGTTAATTGATTACTGTGCCTACCTAAAATTGTACAAGATGGCAGGTGAACCTCGCACCCACAATCACGGCAGTGTATGCCCAGGTGGCCAGAGTTAGCTCTGGTGCTATTGTTTTTGTGTTCACGGAGCCTATCATTAAGGCATCGTCCAGTCTGCCCTATGTACATTTTCCCGCACGAAAGGGGAAACGAATACACCACTTCCTCTGCGCACTCGACGAAGCTGTTCTGATGTTTCTTGGTACAGCTTACTGTTCGGTGGGAATAAGGTGAGTTCACTTGTTTGCACAGGTTGGCAAGCTTATTAGGAGCAGAGAAGACGACGTCGATGTTGAACTTATTAGCGATTTTTTTGATGCCATGAGAGAACCTGTGTATGTAGGGAAGAACGACTGGTCTCGTGGTTCTATCTCTGGCTCTTGGTGTGACAGATGTTCCTTTATTTTTCGTTTTCAGGATGCTCTCTGCAATCGATGTTAATAAAGAGATGGGATATCCGGCAGATGTTAATCTTGAAATTTGCGCATCAAAGCTTACTGAAATGGAGTGCTCGCAAGATTTTTGAAGAGAGTTGTTTAGACATAATTTTACGATTCCTCTTTTTACCAGCTTAGAATGTGCCGAATTGAAAGGAAGAATTGGTTTTTTACCCCTTGGTTCATATGTCCAGCATATATGATTGTGTCGGAAATGGAGCCTGAGATCTAAGAATCGGATAGATCTTTCTTCCGGAAGCTCATGAGTAATATCCAATGGTTCCAGGCAGTTTTTGAAAGTTGACAGAACGCTGGCCACAGTGGTTGGAAAATTGCTGTTCTCGACGTCAAGAATGATTAAATAATCGTCAACGTACCGAAATACTCTGGCAACTCTGGGGGAGTCAAGGCAATTGTTCAATAGTCTGTCTTGGTGGGCGAGGTAGAGATCACTTAGCACTGGAGCTATACACGACCCAATGCAAATACCTTTCTTCTGTAGATAAGTTTTTTCTTCCCAGGTAATAAAGGTCGAGTGTAGGTAGACCGAGACTAGATGTAGAAAATTGTCTTCGGAAATACCCGCAGAATTTTGGAAGGCGATGTCACCAAAAGAGTCAATACTCTCTTCTACACATCGCAAAAGGCCGTCCTGAGGCAGTTCGTAATATAGGTCTTTTATGTCGATGGAAAAAGCTTCTAGGTGACTATAACTTTGCTGTGCCAGGAATGCGATGACCTCGTTGGAACTCCTAATTAAGAAAGGGTCGTCAATAGTAAGAAGATTTAGTTTTTCTTTGAGAAATAGGGCGAGTGATTTCTGCCAAGTTCCTTTTTCGGATACAATGACTCTGAAGGGGCAACCGGGTTTATGGGTCTTGGCACTGAAAAATACACTGAGGCTTAGCAGCTTGTTGCGATCGATGTGGGTGCAAAGATTTTTCAGTTCATACGACTGGCACAATTGTCTAGCATGCTTTTTGACCTTACTCAGGGAGACAGCTTCATGACATTGGAAAACTGACTCGATCGCTGAGATGGCTTTTGTCCCAAACATACCTTGGTGCATAACAGCAAAGCCTCCTTCTTTGTCTGCAGGCAAAAGAGATAGGGTATGCTCTTGTAGATATTTAATCACCCTCCTGGTAGATATAGAAGAGGCCTGCGGTACTTGTCGGAGTAGCAGGTCGACTCCTTCGGATGTAACCCGGTCAACTTCCAACTCAGGAGCACGGCGCGAGACTTGGCGTATAAACGATAGCATTTCTTGCGGCGACCTCTTTGGTTCCACAGCAAATTTGGGACCAAGACTGAGAACACTCTGCACAGCCTGGGGTAGATTAATGTCACCTATGACATGCACAGGATTGCTGGGACATTTCACCTTTTTGGGGTTTGATTGCGGAAATGTCTCAAAGTAAGTCGCCATAACTATTCTGTTAGGCGATCAGTGTGTAAAGAATGCTCACGTCAAATGTTGTTTCCCATGGGGAAGATTACAGCAGGCTTACATATAGGGAATTCCGGTAAAATCGTGTCTGTCTATGCCAGTGTGTGGTCAAGCTGCTGCTCGCGAGCCGCATGCGGCTCTTGGCCTGTTAAAGTGCGGCTCGCGGCCTCTCCCCTGCCCACCCCCCTTCCCCGCCTCTCCCTCAGTCACACGAGCACTTCCCCGAAAAGAGAAATTGAACGCGTTTTAAATCGAAAGACAGGTTGCTGTTTGGTAGTCTTCGCTACTGCTACCTTACGTACAGTTGGACTGCTTTTGACTCGATAGATTGAAAGTAGTTCCAGCAACTACTTTACTAGAGGGAATACATTCCACTCACTTACTTGCATCAGACAGAACGCTTACAGCGCCGGAATCCAACCCTGACGGAGGAGGATCCGCGTCAGTCGACGCGCACGCGCATCAGGAAGTATGCGGCGGTCGCGGCGGTGTCGTCTCCGAATTTCCTCCGCGCCGCACCGAGTCTTATTTTTATTTTTTGGGGGGCAAATAAGCTATCATCATCGTCAGTCACAGACATTTCACGACTACGTGCTACGCTACGCCGACGGTCGATGTGCCAGTGCAAGCCAGTGCAAGCCAGTGTCTCGAGGTGTCAAACAAGGTCAAATGTGTTGCGTGGTGTTTTCGTTTGATACTTTTTTCGAAACGATGCTCACGATATACCCCGAGCTCAGCAAACATTAGTTTAGTTTAGGTTTCTGAATTTGGCTTTAGAAACAAAAAACTCCCCAATTATGTGTATTTTGCCGTTTTGCTTCAAGAGACAATGTTATTTTCTGTATTGCGTAGTGTTATTTGAGTTATGTGCGCCACGTATCCTATGGAACGAGGAAACACTATTGTTCTTTCTTTTAAAGAGCCCATGAAACGAATTTTGGGTTGGGATGAATCATTTTAGATTGGGATTTTACTAATAGCACATCGTTCAGTGGGCCAAAAGAAAAAAAGGTAGAAAGTCAAAAGCCTGACTTTCAGTGCGAAAATTTGAAAACACAGCGGACTATTTCGTACCTCCTCCCCTTCGTAAGCTCTCTGCCTTTTCACTGTGATACATCCGCGGTCCCGAAAGCGCGTCACCGGGTCCAAACTGACGTCACACGAAACCGGACCTCACTTATTCCCTTCACCCCTAAGCTGACATTGTGGTGGAAGCTACGCGCTTGCCGGACCAATCAGCCGCCTCCCTTTCATCACCTGACCTCATTCTCTGCGCGTGGGTATGCGCGAAGGAGCGTGATCACGTGGCAAGTGTGGCTGGCCCAACGAGCACGTAGCTTCCACAGCACTGTCAGCTTCGGGGTGAACGGGTTGGGGAAAGCAACTTTTGTCTGAATTTTGAGCGACGGGCTAATCTTCTAGGGGACAATGGCTCTGTCCGGGTACACAAACCAGATTCCGAGCAAGAGGGGCCTCCCCTCTTTTCGTCTTCTTGAACTGTTTGGTGGAATGCGCGATTTATGAGTTGAGGAGGAAAGCTAAACAGGAAAAAGTTGGAAAAGCGTTTCATGACCCCTTTAAAGCACTACCGGCTGTTGGTCAGCAAAGCTTTTTGCCTTTTGTCTTTAGTCTTTATTTATTTGGCTCTGGAGAGCCGGCGGCACCGCGGAAAGGCAGCAGCCCGTACCATGGAGGCCCGCGGTGCCGCGCGTCTAGTGAACATGATAATGTGATGAGTGTGGCGCATGCATGATGACGACGACATGAATTGTTGGTATTGTGGAGGATGGCAGTCCAATCCGCAGAAGTCCTGATTTCGTGGGGGGGGTTGGGCTGGTCAGCAGCGAGCCATGGGGATCTGGCACGCCGTTCGATCGGAGCATGAAGGAACCCCAGGAACATGATGGCGCTGTTGTTCACTGGGGTCCACTGGGGTCGAAGCATCAGGCTTCAAAGAGGTCAACGAAAATAATCCCTGTAGAAGGGAAACAAGGGGGACAAAGGACAAACTCAAATCTCCAAACCAAGCTAAATGACTGGTGCGCGACCGAAAACTCACGCCTGGTCATTCTTGTCCAGCTCGCTTGCACCTTTGCATTTAATTGCATTATAATCAAGCAGGTAGCCCAGTCAAAGTAGAAGCTGCCGCCTCCTAGGAAGCCAGGCCTAGGGCTCAAATTGAGGCACCGCCGTCGCCCAGTGTGTCATCCTCTCAACATCGTCGTCGTTGTGTTCTTTATTTATACGCGTATATATGTATACGTAAAATAAGATAAATAAAAAGACACACAATTCAATGGCCAGTGAGCGCGCCCACCGGGCACTGCCTTTGAAGGAAAAGGCCAGCATCAAAATCAAGAACCATCGTCGTCATTCACCCCCCGATAGCCGAGACCTCCCCTGACCATAGATGGATCTCGCCTCCCAATTCATTGGGGAAACGTCACGGCTGCGGGAGGTCCAGCCATTTGACCCAGAAAACCTGTCCGCGCCGAGGCTATCGTATTTTCGAGGAATTGGAATGTATTCCTTCTAGTAAAGTATCTTGGTTCAAGTTTAGTTTATTGCTCTAGACGAAAGTTGGCCGCCCCCTTCCCCCCCCCCCGCGGCTCTTGGAAGATTCGTGGTTTTGTTTGTGGCTTTTAGGTTGGGTCAGACTGGCCATCCCTGGTCTATGCCATTAAAATTGTAATATCTTGCACATTCTAGTGCCGTGGCCGACTTATTCTGGCCAAGATTCCAAAAAGGGTTTTATCTCAGGTGGTATCATCGTGTTGCGGATGCAATATCTGAAGGTCCTTGGCTGACACACGCTAATGACAATCCAGATGACAAGGAAGCTTGGGGTCCAGGAAAGATGCGAAGAAAGGCCCGATGAAGTAGAAATGTATCTTGTTAACGTAGCAGCTTGGGCGAGTTGGTTGCTCATAATAACACATACTACAGCGCACTACTGCAAGAGTACACTCAAACCGCAAACTCATTCCTTACGCACGAAAAAGAAAGGAAAATTTCAAACGAACCGCGCTGACTGACAGTTTCTTTTTATATATTTTGTCAGGCTCCGCCGTTCCTTTTGATCGCTGCCAAATATTAGCTTATATTTTAATGATTTCGTCAACTTAAGACCTCTGGCGAGAGCCTATCATCTGGACAAGAAAGAGAGCCTCTATGGGACCGTCGATGGACATCCTAGTGTAGGGACTGGACCACGGACTGGACGCACCGGCAAGCGACTCCAGTCTCGGCACTGGAAAAAGAGAAAAGACGCGCGCGCTATACTCCGTTTCATACTTAGCGTGCAACGCTGTCAAAGCTACTGGGCGCGAGCGCGTGGCTTTATCTATGGTTTTGTTTGCGCGGAACGCGTGCAAATGATGAACGAGATCAAGCCCCACGCTCGCGCCAGTAGGTTTGACGGCGTTGCACACTAAGTATG
>JAZHYW010025427.1:0-47823 GCA_037355805.1 Ixodes ricinus | reverse complement strand
TTGCAGTACGAGGCACCGAGATTGCTTCGTCTCGTGTTCTGAGGGGGTAGTTTATTCTCTCTCTCTGACATGCGGCAAGCGCTACGTTGGCCAGACGGGCCGCTGTCTCAATGACAGGTTAAGAGAGCACTCTTACAGTGTCTCCACAACCGTGTCTGGTCATCTGGGCATTCATTGCCGCGACTGTGGTTGCTCACCCGACTTCCAACGGTGTGAGGTTGTTAAGCGTCATAGGGACCAGCTTACTCGGGAAATTCTGGAGGCTGTTGAGATAGCGAGGTTGGATGCAGCATGTGTAAGCAGTCCTTCTGTGGCCCTATCAGGCAAAGAGATGAATTTTCTAGTTCTCTGATTTGCCCGTTTTTTTAGCACGTACTCTGCACGGCTGTGTCATGGCGCATTTTATTATTTTATTTTATTTTTATTTTTATTAGTGATGTATAATGTGGGCTGAATTCTTCATTTGTTCGTGACAACGCAAGTATATATTGCGATTTTGCGTTCAATAAACTCAGTTGTAAGTCAGCGCTGCGTCCGTGTCACTTCTTTGTCCGGTCCTCGTCTTTTCGCGCTGTTTTTAATTCCGAAGGGTCACTGATCTTTAGACCGAGTGTAGCCTCCACCGGAATTGCGTCTAACATCGTAAATAGCACGAAACAGAGACCTTTATTTCCACAAAAACTTAAACAAGAGAAACACGTGTCCTATATTGGCCTGTAAATGGTCGTTGCAACGATATTTAATTGAATTTCTTTTTCACTTTACACAAGCTTACTGGCAGTAGTGGGACTCAAGGATACTCGGAGGCAACACCGTTGGCGAAAAAGCTCCTTTGGTTAAACTTAAAGGACAAAAGTGAGCGTTTTCACTCAATCTCTCGTTCGCGAAACTTGATGACGTAACTGGGGAGCGCTGCACCCTCATTGACGACATCACAATGCGGCTCATAGATTGGACCGGAGCATTGCGTTGGCACTCAATTTGGGCGCGAGATAATTGATAGCTCGAGAAGCATTCGGGTATCGGCCTGTGTCCACTCAATGCAATGACGAATCTAGCCGAACCATAACAGTTTCTGGAACGAGTCTTCTGTGCCTTGCAAACCCCAGCGCCTGGCTAGGATCAACATTGGAGGCATATAATTGGTTCCATATCGCGCGGCCGCTTGTTCTTATTGCGAGTTGAGTGCGTGAAGGCTGTTTATTTTCTTCATTTTTTTTCTGCTATTTCGAATGAGTGTAGTGCAAAAAGAGGGGGTGTTTTACAGGTCAATATTTTCAGGGATCTGTTCGAATTGGTATTTTCGCAAAGTACTAAGTCATTGCATCGCCCTTTTAATTTTTCTTTTATTTCAGTTTACATTTAAAGTGCGCGCTCTTAAGTCTCTACAAGGGCCAAATCTATGCTTTCAGCGTCCCCGGAAAGTGGGCGCTCTCCTTCAGTGCACGGAGCCTTTTAGTGTGCAACTATCGTGCTTGTAGCGTTGATAAATCTTACACAAAGTGAAACAGACTGGATAGAATCGCCGAAAGAGAGGGACATCGTGAAGACGGTAACGACAACACAGATTGTGCTCCCAAATTGAAAGCTTATTAGAAAACAGACTGACCCACATACTTTAATAAAACCACATCACTTCCACCCACCGCACTCTCTCTATGTTTCTTGTTCTCTAAAATAACATTTCCTTATATAACAGGCCACGGACGGCTCACTGATTTTCTTCTCGGCGCCCATTGTTTTGATGACAAACGCTTCGTGAATATCACTAGTTGTTTTTCCGCTCTTTCGTAAAAGTATCGTTGTGCTTGAAGTGAGGTAGTGCACGGGTATCGATCGCAATGCACTGCCAGATGCCCAGAGGTCATCAATTTGATGCCCGTACAGCACATTATTGTCACACGCAATTTTCCTGCAAAGGCACGAGAAAAAAAAACTAGAAAAAATTACGAAGTGTGTGTCATCAAAAGTAGTGGCGCGAATAAGTTTTTAAGGGAGCCGTCTCTGGTCGTGTTCGATAAGGAAATGGCATTTTTAGAATTGGAGTGGGTTGCTGTAAGTGAAGTGGTTTTGTGAAAGAATTTAACACAGTGTGTTTTGTAATAAAATGTCGGTTTCGAGTGGTCTCCTTGTTTTTGTTATCTTATTCACTTTCACCCTGTACATCGGCGCTTCTATCCAGTGATGGACCAACTAGCCCAACTGAACATATCGTAGAAACAGACTGCAGAGAAGCAGTTAAAAACAAACCGACGTGGTTGCAGTGCGTACTTGCTAGCATCGTGTGCATCTGGCCATTTTCTCACTACGTATTTTTTTTATTCGGTACTGGAACGCGTGTGAGTGACACCCGGAACGAGCTCTTGGCTTCGATAGTGCCACCAAATACCGTAGAGACTAATACAGGAAACTCCAATACAAAATGGGAGACGGAAGTAGAAAGCGATCCTGGCGGTATGGAGTGGACAGCTCGCCACTTTCCCCGGAAATGAATCAAGTGGGTGTGACTCACTAGAAAGATTGGTAGTCTATGAAATATTCCCTTGCTTTGATGGAGCATATTAGCTCTTGATAATGGACCTCTTGGTATTTTGATGCCAACATGCAGTGTGTTGTATAGACCACTCAGGATTTGTATAGCGAGTTTATATCATCTAAATAATTATGAACCTTTTCTGAGCTGGTTGATTTATTTCTTTTATTCCTACCGAAACATGCCTTATTAGATGTCCTAGGCTCCAAGTGACCATAATTGGCCATAGGCATACATTTTTTATAAGATCGACTTGAAATGACTCTAAGTGACTAGAAGTTATTAATAATGACAATTATGTGATTTTTCGTTTGCTTAGAGCTTATGAACAGCTTCCAGTAGCTTTTGTTGGCTATTAGCATCTTCTTTAACCAGGTTGACCTGAAATGGCTGCCAATGGCTTTTGTTGAGATGATTGATAATTATCTATTTCGGCGTTTGTGAATGCATATGGCTTCAACTGGCTATTATTAGCCATCAGCTCCACTTCTATATATATTTGCTAGATATGGCTACAAATATTAATATTGAGTAATGAAAAGCGAGCTATTTCTGTTTATAAACTGGAATGACTTCAGGTGGCTATTGTTGGCTATTATAATATATTTCTTACCAGATTGGCTCAATTGCTACTAATGGATGGTAGTCAGTATAATAACAATTATCTGCTGTCTGAGTGTTTATAAATGAGAATGGCTTCAAGTGGCTATTATTTTGTATAGGCACCTATTTTCGAATAGATTGGCAGCAAATGGATACAAACCGCTATTATTAGATAACTGTTGCTTGATCTATTTTTATATTTACGAAATGGAATGGCTTGAAGTGGATAGTGTTGGCTGTTTCGATTTATTTTTGACCAGATTGAATTGAGATGGCTGCTGATGGATATTGATGAGATCATTAAACAATTATGTGCTATTTCGGTGCTTAGAAATGAGTAAGCTTCAAGCGGCTATTATTGGCTTATGCATCAAATTTTAGATAAATTTGATTGAAATGGCTACAAATGGCTATTAGTGACTAGTGTTGATATTTATGCGCGTTTTAGCGCTTACTAACTGGAATGACTTTTAGTGGCTATTGTTGGCTATTAGCATCTATTTCTGACCAGATTGGCTTCAAATGGCTAGAAATGACTATTAGTGAGTATAATTGACAATTATGGGCTATTTCAGTGTTTATGGATGAAAATGGCCGCAAGTGGCTATTACTGGCTATAAGCATTTATTTTTATTGCGAAGGCTTGATTTGGCTACAAATGGCTATTAGTGACTAGTGTTGATAGTAATGAGCGATTTTTGTGTTTACCAAATGGAATGGCTTTAAGTGGCTATTGTTGGCTATTATCATCCATTTCTTTGCAAATTGTCTTAAAATGTATAGCAATGTGTATTAGTGTGCCTAAACAATTCTGTGCAATTTCAGTGTTTATAGATAAAACAGGCTACAAGTGGCTATTATTGGCTATATGCAATTATTTTTTTATCATATTGGCTTGAAATGGCTACAAATGGCCATTAGTGAATAGTCTTCATGGTTACGAGCAATTTTTGTGTTTACTAACTGGAATGGCTTTTAGAGACTATTCTTGGCTATTGGCATTTTTTATGAGAAGATTGGCTTTAAATGGAAGTAATGACTATTAGCGAGTATAATTGACAATTATGTGCCATCGCCGAGTAGCCCCGTACTGGTGCGATTTGTACCTTGCAGCGTGCGGTAAGAATATCCAAGAAAATCTAAAAGATCAACGCATCAAGGCCATTTTCCGGTATGTAGATGACTTTCTCCTACTGTGTAATTCTGATGCAGACGAGCCGAGCAACCGGTGTTAGATGGTGTCAAACGCACATTTAGACACAGCTGCCCAGGACTATCTTTCACCCAGGAACTTCCGGTAAACCAGTCCATATGGTTTCTGGATCTCTCCTTGGAGTTCAGAAATACCCACGTGTGCTGGATGTATAAAGCCCGCTCATGTAAAGGGTTCCTTCCAAGCAACTTGGAACACGCAAAAACTGTAAAACGAGGGTTGGCTACCAAAGCTTTTGTGTCGGCATTACAAAAACGTTGCCCCCATAGAGTCGGCCGCAGTTTTCAAAAACAGCTCTGTAGGCTTCAGGACTCTGGTTACGCAAGCACACTCCTAATACCGGTATGCGAGAGCCTCTGCAAGCAAGTGCGGCAAAAACAGGAAAACAATGCACAACCAACGAAAAAGAAGCCCCCAAACCTCTTGTGGTGATGCCATACATCCACGGGATAACGCATCGCCTAAAAAAGATCGCCGGCCGACAAGGCGTACAGGTCGTATGCTCAGCTCCCAACAAGGCATGTGCCATGTGCCGTAAGGTGAATTGTAGGAATGACTAAAATCAGAGGTCCACCTGTGGCATCGCGCACCGAACACCGTACGCCCCGTACGAGAAAGGAGTTGAGTACAGTATTCCGTTGTCATGTGGCAAATGCTACATTGGACAAACTGGGCGGTGTATAAACGACCGCACCAGGGAGCATGCAGCTTCCGTCGGCGCTCTAATATCAGCTGGCCATCTTCCGGCGCATTGTCGAGTATGCCAATGTGCTCCTGATTTCGAAAACATTACCATCGTCGGAAAACACAAAAACCAGCTTGCAAGGGAAATCCTGGAATCTCTGGCTATTGAGGCGCTCGCGGATGACTGCGTGAGTGCCGCCTCCATTACGCTATTTCCGAAAGAAAAACTGTATCTTCTGGGAGCGCCCCAAGTGAGAAACCAAGTCAAGAACATGTGAACGCTTTAGCCACCAAATATCATACCGAAGATGAAGTTACCCCTGGGAACTCAATAGTATAATTCATGAGGGTAGATGAAAAAGAAAAAAAAAAGAATTCCAGTTAATAGAATAATTCATGAAGGTAGATGAAAAAGAAAAAGAAGAATTTCAGTAAATGGTTGATAGTCCAGCAGTGTGTGTCTCTTTTTCTCCACTCCTTGGTTTTTTCCCTCTACGTTCAGCTGGAAACTTTCAGAGCCAGTCACTACAGCTAGTAACAGTCAATACCTTTGAAGAGGTCCATAAACAGTGAACTTACTAGAAAGTGACTAATTGCCAGTAGGTCATTTGTACCAGGTGCAATACATAGGTCCACATAATCTAAATACTTACGGTTAATATGAAGCGCACCTCATTATTATATATACCGTGTATCAGCTCTTGCTTAATTAAAATCGGCACACCGATTTGCCATATAATTACCATTCCTGATAATGTGAAGAGAAAAAATAGTGTAGTGAATGACTGTTATCCTTTTAATTTCGGGCTCATAGCTTTACCATCCCACACCGAGAGATGGCAGCACTTCTGTGTCTCCCGACAACCCCATGTATTTTGGCTACAGTTTCCAGTAGTGGTAGTCAATGGTATTTGGTGCCACCATGGTACCGGGAATGCGCGTCCGACTGGTTTGTGTACAGTGTCAAAAGACGTGCTCCCTGTATTTATGCCTGACGACGTCATAGAAATACCATGCTGTCACCCATTTCGATCGTGGCGGTATCCCAGCAGCAGTGTTGGATGTGGCAGACGCCTGTTCTGATGCCTAGTTTATCTCCAGTCTGGCAGTTCACGGAAGCTACAGTAGCGAGATTTTGAGTCGTCAACACGAACACGGCAATCGCTTTTGCTCGTGTTGTTCTCCAGCGATTTTACGACCGACCGACAGGATCGCAACATCCAACTGCAAGACACTCCAGCGTCTGTGACGTCATTCGTTGCCCCTTATGGAGCACGTTTAGGAATGGGCGGGATATTATACTAAACATACCAGTCGGAGTCGCTCTTTAAAAATAAAACTGCCACGGAACATTTTGTTTTAGTTATTGTTTTTTTTTTGTGAGCACTTGCCGGCGGCATTAGGTATAACTAAAATGGCATCGAATTAAACAGAAGGACGTTGAGGCGCTAAAACTGTCGTATGTAGATATCCCAGGCTGTGTTCTTCTCTTGCGCGTCGTTGGAGTAAGTAGGGGATGGTTTTATGAGTCGTGTGTATGGTGCCTTGGATAGTTATATCGTTGTGTTCACGGGACATTCTCATAAAATTGGTAAAATTCCTACATGCAGAAGTGCTAGCACGAAAACCACAAAATAAGGTGCATTGTAGAGTGATTCGGAATAATGGAGCGGTTACTTGTGCGTGCTCAAACAAACTGGAGAGAACGAATAAGCCATGCTTAAAGTTTGAAAGGAAGTCTGAAAACAGGTAACCGATATCGGTTACCAATTTTTAGACCTGTCTCTGGGCTTTACAATATTGTGGCAGAGCGGGTGACACTGACGTTGGTTCCCAGTCAAATTTATACGCCGGTTAGCGGGCTAATTTACTGCAGTTCAACGCAGTTTACTTCGCCTTTATCACCATTTTTGTAGTGTGCCACACGGCTTCTTTCTGAAGAACATACTCGGCTTCAAGTGAGTTTGCTTTTCTTCTTGATCTTATTTTTTTATCTTGACTCGTGATGACCGATCAGAATCATTCAATTGGCCTAAACATTGTCCATTACCTCAGCGCTGTATTGAAACGAGTGTTTTTTAGGTTATTGAATATTGCTGATATATTTATGGCTTTACTTAAACATTATAGGTGTCTCATAGTACTCAACCCATCTTTATTGTCATCATTTCCGAGTGACACTAATTTACCCCGTGTGGCACCTAAGCATTTGAAGTGACAATTCATGAGCTGAAGTGTACTTGGTTGAAGTGCACTAAATTAGTCCCTCTGAAGGGTTTGAGTCTCTCTCACCCTTCGAGGGTGCCAGGAAGCTGCCACCAAATTGGGCAATTCTACAGAGTCCTGATTGAATATCGACGGAGGGCGAAGAATCGCTATCGCCAAAATAAAATAAAATGTTCATGCCTTGCAGTCAATTATTTAAACGCGCAATTGGTTGAAAAGTCGTCAATTTTGAGCCTAGGTAATTCATTTAGTTACCCTAGAAGACACTACAACCAGCAATCAAAACTGTGTTACGACGCAGGCATTGAACTAGCTAAAGAACTCGAATCGGGAGAGGCCGTTTCTTCTCCAAGTGTCAAGTAGTTGAGAATAATATTGAAGGCACATGCTTTGCCCACTTACCTAACAATACATAAATGGAAATGCTTCCTGCAGCAAACAGGACAAACAGAAGTGCCTTAACGATAATCACAGCCTTCTGTTCTTTCCTAAAAAAAGAAACTGACATTTTATCGCCAGCAAACCACTCTTGGAATTATAATTATAAACTACAAGTAATTCCTACGTCATTCAGCACTTTGATAAACCTTACATAATAAAATGTACTTCAAAGCTCTCACGTCTGTTTTCAGCTTACGTTTCATTTATGCGAACGCCGCGTTGCCACCCTTTCGTGCTTTTCGTCATAAAACAATTACATTTGGCTTGTACAACAAGTATGAAATATTAAAGCAAAACATATTTACACCTTTCGTTTGCATTCGTGTGTATGTTGCGATGTTTGTCCCATGGCGGGACAGACTTTCGTTGTGATGGTGATTGTATAAAGAAAACCACAATTTTTAAACTACAACTGTTTGGCACAACCAACGAAAAGAGTGATGTGTTACATAGTCCTAAGATTTACTTTTATTTAAAGTTGACAATAATGTGCGGTTTTATCTTCAGTTGCTTTTTGCTTTAAAACACAGAGGGTACACAGAAATGGTTTAAAGCAATTATATTTAAACTAAATAATGTTTTGCTGTGAATGGAACATGCTACACATATACAATGGTTAAATTCACTCTAACGTAGAAAAATATTATTTTCAGAAGCAGGATATTTTCTTAAATTTTTGTACATATAAACGATGATAGGGCGTCACTTTTTGGAACTATACATTTTTGAAATATACAAACTAACAAAATATTGCATAAATAAAGGCGATTCTTTGATCTACCGACTAAACGCCAAGTATCACAATGCAGGGGTCTAAACATAAATAAATGAATGTCCTTCATACAATCTAGGTTCACGTGAACCACAGGTCCCTCAACCACCTGCCCACGTTATCCATAGCGGCGAGTCACTAGCTTTAAGGGAAACTGTAAAACACTTAATTTTCGCGGCCCCTATTTTTCGCCAATGGATAACAGAGGACATCGTCGCGGCCTCTAAATTTTTCGAATTGCAGACGCCTCCAATAAAACTCTTAAGGACCGAAATTTTCGCGTGCCCTTAAATATCGAAAAATTTTGAATTCGAGAATTTTGCGAAAATTAAGGGCTCGCGAGAGTTTTACAGTACTTAAAATTGTATCAAATATACCCGCCGTGTTCAGAAATCGGCTGAGTGAATATATTAGGTATTTACTATATTCTGACCATTAATGCCTCTTTACTAGCTATTTACTACCTAAAACGCAAGATAGGTGCTGAAACCTTAGTATATCCAGCAGTTACTATCTGGTTCTTACCGTTGCTACATTTTTACTAGTTATTGAGTTCCTCGAACGTGCAGCAGGTAGTAAATGCCGATATTATGCTTGGCTAATGGGAACACGTGGTCACGCTGTTTTATTGACTGTCGCCAATGACTACCGACTGCTCTGTTACTACTTGATAAGAGATGCATTTCTTGGAACGTTTAACGACAATATTGAATGACAATATTGATGTGGAAGCAGAGCAAAATATTTGTTACATCATTCACTGACGAGTTGGTCACTTACTAAGCCACGTCTTTCAAAAGATTAGCGTGACGTCACGTCCGTTGTGTGTTCTGGGTGTTTGTGTAATCTGTGTTTCAATTCCCTTTCTTCGTTAAATTCATAATGTGTGTACAAAGGTCCAATTAAGAAACATGAAAATAATATCTCTCAGCGACACCTTATTTTTACGATTTTTAATTTAACGTTGGCTAGCGCAACCTGGGTTTGGGAGTTTGAGAGCACCTGCTGGTACACCTCACCGCTAATAACTCCTATTTTTTTCCGGTATGCATCGACCAAGAAGGAAATGTCTTACTTTTTTTTGCCTTTCTGCAGCTAAAAATGTACAATTTTTAAACGTAGTAGGGGTTTTTATGTTTTGTGACAGTTAGTGCCAGTGAATAGCTACAGGTATTAAAATATACTAGTTTAGTTACTGACCGTTACAAGCTTCCTAAGTTAGAAAATTTACTAACTCCATAATCATCATCATCATCATCATAAAGCCTTTATTTGTGCCAATCAACAACCAACAAAGGTCTGCAATGTGGCACAGGGAAAAAATTGCACAGCTGTAAAAAATGCTCAACTGATAAAACTAGCATAAAAGCAAAACACGACAGTACATTTTAGCGACGGAAAATAATCTCATCTAATTGTCTACTGAGATTAACATAGCTATTAAAGATATCAAAATTTTCATGGCCAAGATTGTTCACACTTGTCTGCATTCTTGGTGTTGGTGATATCATGTGTTGATTGTGGGGATAAAAAGTGAAAGCTCTCCTATTTGAGCGAGTCGGTACGTTCAAATTTACTGTGACAAAAGTGTTTAGTCAATGTCCCCGTGAACTATTTTATACAAGAAGGTTACATCGCGCGATATTCTTCTGGAGGGATAGACACTGTAGGCCAAATTTGTCGAGCAGGAGTTTATAGTTATAAAAATGCCTACGGCCAAGGTATTTGTCATAAATTATGCGCACAAGGCGTCTCTGAACTGACTCTATTTTAGCTGCATCACGTAGCGTCAGTGAATTCCACACCACAGAGCCAAAGTCTAGTCGCGATCTGATAATAGAACAAAATAAACGAAGCAGACAAGCATAGTTCGCAAACTTTCTCGTTAATCGAGTAATCATTCCAAGTAATCTAAATGCAAAACATGCAGTATGGGCGACATGGCAGCCAAACGATAGAGTAGTGTCAAAGTACACTCCGAGATCACGAAACGATGATACTCTTAAAATGCACTTATCGTCAATTGAGTATGAATACTGTATACTTTCACGTTTTTTACTGAAAGACTGTTACTAAGTGAACTTGACTGTTACCAAGTGAAGCTGATAACAAGATAATGAATGTTCTGACAAAGGGTTACAAAAATTTAGTTAGTAATTACGAAATTTTTGTTTTAAACGTCAGAACAAGGCCAGCCGTTCTCCTACTCCTCGCTCAGTCTAGGTATACTGATACTGCCTTTGGAGGAGCGTGATTCAACGGGGATCTCACGAAGATGAATGGGCGGAATGAAACTGAGCGCGAATTTTATTTTTGTGCACTGCTGAGAGGCGCTATATAGTCAACAGGAAAATCAAAACCGCCATTATGCCGTCATATTCATGGCCAAGTAGGTAGCCTAATACAAGGCACTCAGTGTTGCGTGAAGGAATTTCTGGAAGTTGTCCATTGCAATATCGACATGGCTCTTTTATGCGTACCCCTTCATTATGGATAACCTCAATTGAAACCAAGCTGTACAAGTTCGTTTTAGTTTGATTTGTTTAAAATGGCCTATTAAATAGTATTCACTAATGCCGTTTATTCAGGTGAGTCATACGGCCAGATGGACACAACGTAGGGGTTAATCGACACGATCATGTAATAGGAAATGAAGGAAAATCTATAAATTAAGTTCTTATTATAGGAAAAATGGCTCGAATTGCAGACTTGCTGACCTCCATCAAACACCACTAAATTTGCAAACTTTAAAAAACTTGCATCACAGGGAAAACACGTAGGAGAGCTAAAATTAATACGCAATGGAGCAGAAAGAGAAGCCTCTTTTATACTGACAAAGCCTGGCAGATCGCAATGGGACGCGGTCACCGAAAGTTAAAAGGTAGAGCGGCAGACAAGAAGCATGTAACAGGCACCCCCCTGCGGCGAGACGCCGAAACACAATTGTCCTGAGCGATGAAATGGACGCTCGTGCTTCTCGCGTGCCTCGGGCTACCGCTTCTTTCCTCGCCGCGTTTCAAAAGCATGTTTCGGGTTCTCGCCTTTGCAAAAACTGTGCGCTGACTACAGGCTCTCCGAGGAATACTATGTGCTACCAGATCTTCGCGCTCCAAATCTGCGACCGGGGACTCTATGGCTCTGTCATCAAACTGCCAGGCACTGTGAGTATAGAGGAGGCTATAACAGGAGCAAGCGAAACGGTGCGATAATGCGCCCCCGATGTTAGTGAGTTTTTCATCGTTAATTTTTTCTTCGACTTTAGATGATGCGCCTGTTCCAAGAGGTATATAATCTTCAGAGCACTCCCGATCTTCACCTTTGCCACCTAGTTCACAAGGCCTTCACGTTTACTCCTATGAACACCATTATTGGATGATCCCATCAGCGCCTTCTGGGTGGCCCGGATAAGCACCCTTATCAGATCGTCGGAGACATCGTCTGCTCCATTGCCTGCTTCAATGGTCATGCTCAGAACGAGCTCTCATTAATACGATACTAACAGCGGCAATCTTGACGGTGTCGGATTGCAAATCAACTGTGAAAACTCGCTATCAGCTCGAGCTCAGCGGTCGCGTACACAGCGGCTTCCTCCAGTGAATTCGACGTAGCTGTGACGTAGCCCATAATCTCGTCAAGCTTTATCATGTTTGCTGCATTGTGCGGGTCGGGCATTTACTATCGATGACGTTATGCGCAGGCCTTGGCTTTTTTGTGGCATTGACTTGACACGCGCTCGGAATATTTCTAAAATTTATCAATACAGTTCGTTGACGCTGAATACGCTTCTATTTGAACCCACGTACAGTGTTTATTATTTACAAAAAAGTTAATTAACAACGTTCGGGTATATATTTGGTTATCTTTACAATTAATAACCTATATTAGGCCCCTTTAGGCGTATACTTCACCAGCAAAGATCGCATTATAATAGCTTTCACCGCCATTACAAAACAAACCTATATTTCAATTACCAGGAGTTCCTGGCACGGCGAGAAAATGAGCGACTTCACATATAAAGCTGTAACTTTTAGGAAAATTTAATTGAGCAGGTAAGTTCTACCATGTAAAATTTTTGGGGATTAGTTCTTTTCCTCTAAAATTAAGGACCACACATTTTTCAGAATTAACCTGGAACGTGATTGACGACGAACAAGCTAACAACGCTAGTAACTTCAGCCACCATTCCGCCATATGCGCAGCGAGAACGCGACACCCTTTCTGTTATCTGCTTCTGAATTTCTAACCGTAAATCTGACCTGTTCAGTCCCCATTTGCTGAACCTTTGAGATTTCTATATGCAGGCGCCGATTTTGTCAGCTTGTCGTACAGTGTTAGATGTACTTGCGACACCTTTAAATCTAAATTTGCGAGCGCAAACCGAGTAACTACACGCATTTCTCACCTTGGCATATTAAACAACTCAAATTATGAACACTTTTCGGAGAGAACGAAAGTTTTTGTATTAATCAGGAATCACACGAACCAAGAGGGAGAATTGCGAGTAAAACGTCGAAACATTGATAAGAGGTTAATACATCTTAACACTAACGTGAATCCGAAATATGAAAAGAAATTCGTAACTTACGTCTTCTCTGCAATAAATAGAAAACGATGTAGTTGAACTTATTATATCTCGATTAAATTCTGCCATCTTTTTCAATGAAGTGTAAATATTGAAACGGACTTTTTTTTTCAAAATGTCGATCGGGACGGACTGATCAAAACATCCGTCACCCTCAAAGAAAAAAAAGCGTGTAGTTGTGTTGTTTTTTACAATATATTATTGCTACAAATATTTTTTTTATATTACTGGAAGCACCAGCTGCGCTCGACTGCGAAGTAGAGTGAACTGGTGGCCCTCTCGACCATCGAGTCCCGCCAAATGACTTGGAGCCTACTGACCATACAGTCAGGGAGGAGACAATTTAAGGTTGAGCCATGTAGTATCTACTATTCAGGCTGCATATCACTTGACGGCGCAGGATGCAGTTCTTGATTCACTTGCGAAATATAGGAAATAACGAAAGGGCGTCACCTAACTTATTTAATGTACGATTATGTCCACAGATCCAAGCGATATACTTCTATGCTTTTTATCGTTTTTTTGTTTAAAGAGGCTATGGAATGCCCGTGGTGAGTGCTTGAGGAGGACATGCTGTGCTAAAGTGAGGGAGAAGCGATGAAGCAAAAGGATAATAATGCGAAATATTGCAATTGGGAAATCGAATGTCAGATAAAAAGCAAATATAATAGAGTTAGTTTTCTGTGGGAGCTTTTTACTTCTATGATGTTCACGCTTTCTCTTTCAAAAAAAAAAAATTCCTCGAAGCACATAACATGGCAAAATAATATGGCTCACAAATTTAAAAACAATGCTGCCTCACTGGTTTGTTCACAAACGCCAACGATCAATGTCTGGGTAGATAATCACGTTTTCTGGATAATCACTGGGTGCAGAGATGGCACTTGATATGCTCTACAAATGACAGAACAGAACATAATCCAGTTTTCGCAAATTCCTATCTCTCGCTGCAAAGACCATCGGCGGTGCCAGACTCAGTTAGAAAACATACCCACTCATTACAGTCATGAGTATAGGAAGTTATAAGAATTCGTGCTTATCTCCTATATTCTCTTTAATAGTTGAAGCGAAAGGCTCAAAAGAAACACATTTTTTGCACCTTGTCAACTTGGGCTATTTTTTCTAAACGGTGGTTCACGCGGGACCGTTTTCTAGCGTTGCGGATCTTGAGTACGCTTACGCAGAGATGTTAGCGGCATTCAGGCTTAAATATGTGTTTTGTTTTGTGCGTGTCGAGCTAATCTATAAACTGGTACCATCGCGTTGAACGAAGCATCAATATTCCGGTGACTGTCGTTTGCAACTCGATGTAAGCGGACGTAAGGTTCGTAACGAACTAAAAGGGTGCTGTTCGAACTAGTCAGAAGGCTGAGGCTCCATGGCCGCCATCTTGAAAAAGCTGAATTTGTCCCCTAGATGGCGACACCAATCCGTGAGGCCAAGAAACGGTGCTATGGATCGTGGCACCGAGATTCACGCAAGTTCCCTGTGCACGTTGCCTGCTCACTGCGTGGTAAGGCCCGCGTGTCAATGCCCCTCCCTGCACGGCCCAGTTGGCTCGGCTGCTAAGCGAGACAAGCTAGCCCAGCCAGCCATAGTATCCGAGGATGACATGCTGAATAGCTTTCAGTCAATGATCTGGAGGACGACACAGATAACATAAAAATTTGCTTCCACAACTCACCGATTCCCATATTGTCGATTGGGACTGGCTCCATTAAACGTTCGTCAGCCTCTAAAAAAGAATCGTAAAGCTCACGTCAATCTACTCAATATATGATTGTTCTAGAAAGTATATAGTAGTTACATTAAAGCGCTTTGCATTTTACTTTAGGTTACTCTTCTTTCGCTCGTAAACGTGAGCTCTAACTCATAAAGTAATTTTCTAGATTCACCTCTTCCGTTCGATGGCTTTTATATTGAACTGGTAGCCGTTCTCGAACGTTGATTCCTACCAAATGACTTCGAGCCCCTGATCATTCAATATTAGAAAATAGAATATGTGGCTGAGCCATACACCTACTATTCAGGCCGGAGTTCTTTTGATGGGGTTGGGTACAGTTCTTGTTCAGCTCTCGAAACACTAGCAATAAGAAAATAGCACCAACTAACTGATATAATAGACGCTTCTGTTCATAGGAATTCAGGCAATATACTTCTCTGCAATTTTCGTTTTTGTTTTCTACTTTTTCGCAAAGGTGCCATGAAATGCCCCGTTTAGCGCTTTAAGAGAGCATATCCTTCCAAAGTGATACAAGAGCAATAAGACCAAGGTGAATAAAACAAAATGTTGTTATTTGCCCCATAAAGTCATAAGTAAAATTACAATAATTTCTGTACTTCTCTGCAAGGAATTTTTTTCTCCTGTGTTGTGGCCGCCGTTCCTCTCCCCAAATAATTCTGCCTCGAAGAACAAAACACCGTAAAATAATGTAACATAGATTTGTAAACAATGCTGCCTCGTTGTTTGCTTTCGACAGGCCCAAGCTCAATTTCTGTGCGGAGTATCATATTTGCGTAGGTAATCATTTAGTTCGGAGATGGCAATTGGTTTCCTCTAAACAAACAGAACATTTTCTTTTGTTTGCAAACGCATATGCGTTGTTGCAATGCCCATTGGCGGTGCCAGAGTTCGTAACAAAACATACGGACTCATTACAGCCATGAAAACGAAATAATAAAATAAAACGTTTTTATTATTTATATTTTTTCTAATAGTTAACGCGCAGAGATAAATGAAACATACATTTTGCGCCTTGTCAACATCGGCGAATGTATTTATTTGGTGGTTAAAGCAGCACCATATTCCCGTGTTACGGAGCTTACGTACGCTTACGTATAGGTACAACCACACTTCTGCCTCACATATGTGCTTTGTTTTGTGCGTGCCGAGCTACTTTTCTAACTGGTTGCAATGCGTTGAACAAAGCACCAATATTCCGGTGACTTTCGGTCGTAACTCGACGTAACCGCACGTAAGTTTCGTTACGAAGTGAAACGGTGCTATCTGAACCATTGTTGAGTGCGATTCACCATGAGGGTCATTTTGAAAAAGCTAAATTTTTCCATATATGGTGACAGCTCTCCGTGAGGCCAAGAAACGGTGGCATGGCTATAGTGGCACCGATATTCCGGCAAGTCCCTTGTGGAGGCTGCATGCTCACAGCGTGCTACCGAACGCGTCACAATGGCAGTGCCAGCGCTGCCCAGTTGGCTCGGCTGCTAAGCAAGACAAGCTAGTACAGCCAGCTAAACTATCGAAGAATGCAAAGCTGGGTAGTTTTTATCTTCTGATTTGAAGGAGAATAAAGATAGAATGGAAGCTATTGTTCTACGATTCACCGTTTCCCGCATCGTCGAATGGGACTGGCTTTACTACACTTCCGACAGCCTCTGAGAAAAAGAAAATAGAATCGCGAAGCCCACTTCACTCAACATAACATATAATTGTTACAAATATTGTCATATCGCTTATTTTAAGCGCTTCAGATTGAACAGCGGAAGGCTGGCTGTTAGGGGAGAGAAAAGGGGGGAATATTACTCAGCGAAGAAGCGTGTATGGGCTATTCAGTAACTAAATTATTCTAATACCTTCGTCTAATATCCTAGTTGCTGTAGCGCTCTTAACTGTCATTAACCCAGCGAATGTTACCTCAAACGCAATCCGCCGGTGTTACATGGCGCCGGAAAATGTCATTGAGTCGCTAACTAGGATTCAGTTCAACTGAGCTGGATCGCTAGATTGGACATTTAAGAAAAGATCTTGGAAGCAACGTAAATGAAGTGAGGAACGTATCCCACCAAAACACGCGCCGCGGCACTGCCCTCTTTGGCGCCTCTGCGTCTTCGCGAACTTCACACCCGTCACCCGTTTGAGCGACGTTCAGAGCAACCTCCCGATGAGCGGAAAGAGTTACGCAGTGCCCGATGCCTCCATACACTCTTAGTCCGGTAACGGCTATTTTGGCGTGAAAAAGTGCCTCTTTTTTAACAGCTACTAGCGGCGTTACATGTCACGCCGATATTGGCGTTACAAAAGTCACGGCAATATTGACGTGACTTCTGTGGAGCCGTTTAGGCGTTACAATTTTAGTTCCGTAACGGCTATTTTGGCGTGAAAAGGTGACACTTTTTTAACGGCTACTCGCCGCGTTACATGTCACGCAGATATCTGCATTACAAAAGTCACGCCAATATTGACGTGACTTTTGTGTCGCCGTGTAGTCGTTAAAGGCGACTGACACTTTTAGGCTTAAATTGACGTAAAAAAATGTGAGCCCTCGCAACGGCTAATAGCCAATTGGTCGCAATGAAAATCGGTGCTACAATCAAAAATACCGTTGTGCGTATATACCTCTTCTAAAAGCAAGACGTTGGCATTCGATTTCTAATCTGTTAAAAAATGCTAATGCCGCTAAACGCTTTCGGACCCGAAATGCGAACTGCAGAGGGACAAATTACAAAGTATGATCCCCGCGTACTTCGCGCTTCTTGAGCAAAAAACATCACAGTCTCTTGCAATCGCTTTTTTATGGCGGTCGGAGCACAAATAAGAGTGTAGGGACTGGACGCACCGACAAGCGAGTCCAGTCTCGGCACTGGAAAAAGAGAAAACAGGCGCGCGCGCTAGCTATACGCTCACGCGGTCACGCGCTCACGCGCTCATGAAGAGCAGTTCCTGACGAGGCACCGCTGAAATAGAACGTTGTTTTGGAACGTCCGTCTCCTGCCTGTTTCTTTCACCACATTTGGTGACCCGGACGTGATCGCCAACTAGAACGGGTGAAATGCAGCAAGGAGAGCCTTCGGACCCGCCGCCAGCCACTGTTGCAGCAGCCGCAGTCCGCCTTCCACCATACTGGGACCGCAATCCGCGAGTTTGGTTCCTGCAAGCGGAATCCCAATTCCACCTCGCTGGGGTCACCACACAAGGGCGGAAGTACCACCACGTCGTCTCGGCTCTTTCACCAGCTGCCGCCGACGAAGTCTACGACGTTCTGGCGAATCCCTCTCCAGCAACACCGTATGACCAACTGAAGAATGCTCTGCTCCAGCGCACCGAGGTTTCGGAACGCTCCCGCGTGCAGCAGCTTCTCTCGGCGGAAGAGCTCGGTGACCGGCGGCCAAGCCAGTTGCTGCGACGCATGACCCAGCTTCTTGGAGAGCGCGCTAACAATCTGGACGACGTATTCCTCCGCGAGCTGTTCCTGCAAAGGCTACCTTCCAATGTTCAGATGGTTTTGGCAACAGCAACAACGTTGGACCTCACCGGACTTGCCACGCTGGCCGACGCCGTGATGGAGGTGACCACTCCAACCGTCGCCAATGTTACCGTGGCTCCACAGCAACCAACAGTCCTGGACACTGGATCGGCCGCCAACAGCCAGCCTCCCCAAGCCAACATCGAGCAGCTCTGCAAACGTTTGGAGGAGATCGTCGTCGCAGCTACACAAGGCCGCGCCCCCCACCCTCGTGAGTCACGTCGCAGACGTTCGACGTCTCGTCGGGCACGCGGCGAATCGACGTCTCGTCGGACACGCGGCGAAAACACGCGATCACCGAGCCCTTCCGGGGTCTGCTACTACCACCGCCGCTTCGGTGCCAACGCCCGGCATTGCCTCCGCCCCTGTTCATGGCAGGGAAACAGGCCGGCCGACCTCTAGAGGCGACGAGTGGTCAGGGCCTCGACGAAAGTCGCCTTTTCTACGTGTGTGACCGAGCCACCAAGAACCGGTACCTTGTCGACACCGGAGCCGAGATCAGCGCAGTTCCAGCAACGCGTGCCGACCGTTCCTTGACACCGATCTACTTTCTGCGCGCAGTGAACAACAGCGCCATCCCAGTCTACAGAGAACGGTCGATCACCCTTAACCTCGGCCTCCGGCGGGTTTTCCGGTGGATCTTCCTGGTGGCCGACGTCGGTCAAGGAATTCTCGGCGCGGACTTTCTCAACCACTACAAGCTCCTCGTGGATGTCAGAAGCAGGCGACTGATAGACTCCACCACGCGACTTTCCATCCATGGTATCGCAACGGACGACAATGCAGTCTACACCTCTGCCTGCACGATCCCGGAGGAAGCGTTCAAGACCTCGCTGAGTAAGTTTCCAAGCCTTACTCAGTCACCTGATTGGACAAAACCCGTCTCGCACGACGTACAACACCACATCGTGACGACAGGACCACCTGTTTACTGTCGTCCCCGCCGTCTAGCCCCAGAGAAACTCCGCGATGCTCGCCAAGAGTTTGAGCACATGTTAGACCTTGGCATCATCAGACCCTCGTCTAGCAGCTGGGCGTCTCCATTACACATGGTGTCGAAGAAAAATGGAGACTGGCGGCCATGTGGCGATTATCGTGCCCTAAATAAGAACACTGTACCGGACAGGTACCCTCTACCCAACATCCAGGATTTCACGGTGAACCTACAAGGCGCGAAGATCTTCTCGAAGATTGATCTGACGCGGGCCTACCACCAAATTCCCGTGGCCGAAGAAGACATCCCGAAAACTGCGATCACGACACCGTTTGGACTTTTTGAATTTCTCCGCATGCCCTTTGGCCTCAGAAATGCGGCTCAGTCGTTCCAACGGTTCATCGACGCTGTCACACGAGGGTTACCTTTTGTCTTCGCATACGTAGACGATTTGCTCATAGCCAGCAAGTCACCGGAAGAGCACACGACCCACTTAGACCTCCTCTTCGAACGACTGCGCAGCCACGGCATTGTCATCAACGCCGCGAAAAGTGTGTTCGGAGTTCCGGAATTGGAATTTCTTGGTCATCGGCTTGACTCCTCGGGCATTCGTCCATTGCCATCAAAGGTACAAGCCATCAAAGATTTCCCGAGGCCGACTTCGACCACCAAACTTCGCCAGTTTCTCGGTTTGGTAAATTTTTACCGACGTTTCGTTCCGAACTGCGCCAAACTGCTCGAACATCTTGAGGTCCTCCTAACGAAACAAGAGCGAAAAACGTCATCCCTTCCTTGGAACGAAGATGCGGAACGCGCTTTCGGCGAGGTAAAGAACTCACTCGCAGAAGCAACAATGCTAGTACATCCTAAGCATGATGCCCCAACATCGCTGATGACTGACGCATCTGCCACAGCCGTAGGAGCGGTGCTACAACAAAAAGTCGACGGAGAGTGGCGGCCGATTGGTTTCTTTTCTAAGAAGCTCAAGCCAGCGCAAACGCGCTACAGCGTTTTTGGACGTGAGCTATTGGCTGCCTACTTGGCTGTACGACACTTTCGACATTTCGTCGAGGGACGGCCATTTACCATATGGACTGACCACAAGCCCCTAACTTACGCCATCAGCAATTCCGGGTCTCATTACACACCACGTGAGATTCGCCAGCTAGCCTTCTTGGCCGAATTCACAACGGACATTCGGCACGTTAAAGGAGTGGACAACGTCCCCGCTGATGTCCTCAGCCGGATTGACGCCGTGAACACCCCAGCCTGTTCTGCTGTAAACTTGGAGTTGCTGGCCCGTCTACAGACCACCGACGAAGAATTGCGTGCCCTGCGCAGTTCATCCACGTCACTGCAACTGCGGGATGTAAGCTTTCCAGAAGGCACTACCGTGGTTTGCGACCTGTCAACGGGAACGCCAAGGCCTTTTGTACCACGTGAACTGCGACGGCAGCTTTTCGAAGCGATTCACTGCTTGTCACACCCGGGTGTACGAGCATCCCAGAGGCTCCTGTGCGACCGCTACGTTTGGCCCCGGATAAAATCCGACGTTCGTGAATGGGTGCGTTCCTGCATCGCATGCCAGTGCTCGAAAGTACAGCGGCATCCGGTACCACCAAGTCGACAATTCCTACAGCCTGACAGCCGTTTCAACAAGGTACATCTGGACCTGGTAGGACCCCTACCGATTTCTCAGGGACAGCGCTACATCCTAACGTGTGTTGACAGATTCACACGATGGCCAGAGGCAACCCCACTACCCGATATCACCGCCGCCACCGTCGCTGAGGCGTTTATCGTTACGTGGGTATCCCGGTTTGGCTGCCCCTCAGAGATTGTCACCGACAGAGGTCGACAATTTGAATCGGCACTCTTTGCCGAGCTCACTCGATTGCTTGGAACCAACCGCTTGAGAACGACTGCCTACCACCCACAGTCCAACGGGATGGTAGAACGATTTCATCGACACTTGAAATCGGCCCTTGCAGCTCACGGTGGTCCCTCTGATTGGGTTCGTCACCTCCCCCTTGCGCTTCTCGGAATCCGGACAGCCTTGAAGACGGACATCGGATGCTCCACCGCCGAACTTGTGTACGGCACTGCACTTCGCTTGCCATCAGATTTTTTGAAATGGAACTGCCTCAACAACAAAGGCAGTTGGACTATGTAGAAGAACTGAAGCAAATTTTCATCAATTTGCGACCGGTGCCTACACGGCAAGGAACTTCAAAGTCTCCCTACGTGACCCAGGACCTCCAAGACGCCACTCATGTTTTCGTACGACAGTCGCAAAAGAAGCCACTGCGCCCACATTACATCGGACCTTTTCCAGTCATCGAAAAGAGAAGCGACACGTTTGTCCTGCGTGTCAACGGCAAGAACGACACCGTTGCATTGGAAAGACTAAAGCCGGCACACATTGAGCAAGCGCGTGTGCAGGAAATAGCGCTACCTGACATCGACCAGACGACAGAGAAAAGCCAACTTCGTTGGCACCCGGATGTCTGTGTGTTTTAATCGTTCGTCCTACCTCCTCTCTAAGGGGGGGCATATCTGTAGGGACTGGACGCACCGACAAGCGAGTCCAGTCTCGGCACTGGAAAAAGAGAAAACGGCGCGCGCGCGTAGCTATACGCTCACGCGGTCACGCGCTCACGCGCTCATGAAGAGCAGTTCCTGACGAGGCACCGCTGAAATAGAACGTTGTTTTGGAACGTCCGTCTCCTGCCTGTTTCTTTCACCACAAGAGGCTATATGCAAAAATCATATGTCAACTCGAAATAAACTAACAAGAGTCGAAAACGAGAATAACTGAGTTTCAACAATTTATTGCGGACGTTTGAAAAAAAAAAAGTTTCAATCCCCAAATTGTGGTGACAGTGGGGTATATCACGGAAATTTTGTTCTTTATATTTATGAGATGCTTAAGCCTATTGTCTTTAAGGTTGAACAGAACGCAAACAGGAAACGGCGTTCTATTTCTGAAGAAGGTGGAGTTTCTGAAGGATGTTGCGGAGCCTCAAATGAACCCAGCGAGGTTCAAAGTTTTCGGCGGGTTTAAGCACAATTTGTAAATTTTAAAAACAGCCAAACGCTTACCTAAAAACTCAAGACGCCCATGGCTTGCAGGCGCGTGACCACAGTATAAGCACCAGCCGAACGGAGATGCAACGGTCCCACTTCCCCTGGGGCCACCTGTCTCTCACATAAACTCCTGGCAGTCGCAACCTTCATGGCGACAATGGCCGCGCACTACGCCATGAATGTCTGCGGTAGTGAACATCACAGCGCAACTCTTCCTTCGCGTCCGTAAGTTCGGAGACAAAGACAATGGCGAGGCACCGAATCCGAGTCCGACACTCCGTTGCGCTCCTTCTCGTGGCGAAAAAAGAAGCCGAGGGTTAGTCCAAAAATCGCCGAGTAGCCGACTCCCCGCCCCCTCCTTCCCCCTGAAAAAGTATAATGAAGAAGTCCCTCTTAACACGTTCCGTCATGTTAGCCGTCGTTAACGTGCGTTCAACCGAGTGCTCTCGCGTCAGACCTTCAAGGTCAACCGTGCTCGGGCCCCGGGACCGGCGCTTTGTCGGTTTGTTTTCCTCGTAGCACTGCCAACGCAACGCTGCCTCCGGCGAGACTCGAACTCTGAAATTGCACGTTTATTGTTTTTGTGCTCTGAATTTAGCCGTTACTCGTTCTATCGGCGTTACCTTATCAGCGTGACAAACAGCTTGTAACGCCAATGATGTGAGGAGCTCTTAATGTCACGGCTATAAATAATGTTATAGCGCCTAAGTGGTCTAGGATGACGTGGAAACGCTGGACTGTCATGGCTACTTTCAGGGTCACTCCCTTGTCATGCCGAAATCCACCGTGTGTCACGCCTAAATAGGCTGTAGCCGTTTCATTAGCCATTACCGGACTAAGAGTGTATGCGCGGTATACGGGGCAGGGTTTACTAGAATGCGTGGAGCAGATCCTGCGTTTTGTGAAGCGACGGCAACCAATCCGGTGTGTTGCAGACCGTTGCATCTCTTCTAGTCCAGATAAAAGTATTTAGAAATAAGAAATAAAACCTAATGGCCGTTCTTAAAACAAACCTCGTTTTGTGTCTCTTTTTAAGAAATGTAATTAGAAAAATATTGTTTCAATATTACAAGAAATCAGGAATATTCGTTACGCGCTTTCTTTTATGGGATCCTGAACTAGACATACTAGTATCCAAAATAAGTGGCGCATAATTTTTCTACGAGCCAGCAGCCGCCGGTTTGTGCAAGCACGCGTAACGATGTTTACGTCAGAGTTATTTATTTAGGCATTAGGTATCTCTGGGTTCCAGGGAAAAGAAGTATAGACACGAGATTTTCATCTCTACAGCGGGCTCTGTTGTAAAAAAATAAGTGTTTAATTAGTCTAAAAACACTGAGTTTCACTTGTGCAGATAAAACGTTTGTCTTTATTTTCCCTTTGCCTGGAACACGCACATTTTTATGCCATCTTAAAGAAGAGGGGCGAAATTTTCTGTACTTTGAGAGAATACAACTTAGAACGAATCCCTGACCTTCATGATCAATTAAAAACGCGTAGGTTTTCTCCTCGCAAAATAAGCGTCGCAGACTAAACTAAAAAAAAAAAAGTGGTCCCCCTCAACTCGCGGACAGAAAAAAACGGCCAGGTAATCTGGAGCTATATATATGCTGTCAATGTTGATCATATCTACGCTATGCAGTTCTAACAGCCGAGGACATGAGCTGTGATCCAGATATAGTTTGGGTCCGGCTATTGTCGTCACTACCGCGATTGCACACGCACCACTACCCGGATGCGTGTGGATCCATTGATTATAAAGAGCCCAAATCGAGTGCTCAAGCAGTGCTCGGGTCCAATGTAGGAGCGATATTCAAATATCACTACTGCGGGATGCAGACACGCCCTGTTACGACATCAAGTATTCCGAAGAAAGGACTGAAAAAAAAAAACGCTCGCTTTTGTCCATCAAAGTTACACCGAAACAAAGGAGTTTATGGTCAGTGGTGTTGAGTTGGAGTATACTTGGATCCCGCTAGTTACAGTAAACTTTTGCAAAGTTAAAAAAATTCAAACTGAGCGTCGTTGCACCGCCCTTTAAGCGTCAGTAGAGGAATATTGCGTCAATTTCGTTGCGTGTGGTCGCACAAACCGGCGGTTGCTGGCACGAGGAAAGATCTTGCGCCACTTATTGTAGTCATTAAAGTATTTGGTTCAGTATTCCTTTAAAGCAACATGTTGGAAGAAGCCTGAGTGGCGCGGTCGACGGCTGTTCATGAAAAGGAATCGCAAACCAAAGTTTTACGGTCTTGCCGCGTTATGAAAATACGGAAGCAAGCAGACGACCTGGACAAGGACGCCTGCTTCTTTCTTTGAACGCAAAGAACCAGCAGCTGACATAACTCAACCTGACACAGACAAAAAAAATAAAAAACATACGTAAAAGGAAGTGTCAACACACAGCGTCCCTCAAAACAGCAACATGTGCGAAGACTTGCCTTTTTTTTTCTTCCTGTGTCAGGCCGAGATATGCTCACTTTTCCCCAGCTTGCCTGACCGGCAACCTTCAATCAGATTTACAGTGTAGTACAACCCGGCAGCAGAGACTACTTTTATTGCTTCTCGAATTCCTCAGTAGAAAACATTTCCACTCCGTTTTTTATAACATTGTCAGCCTGTATTTAACCTTGTTCCGAATATGGCAGGCCTTCGTGCGGATTCACTGATATTGTCACAAATGATGAAATAATGAAACGAAGAATAACTGAGGAAACAACGTTTAATGGGGCGAACTTGTGCCCAAAAGCAAAGGAAAAAAATAACAACAGAGCGTCGCGGGAGTCGAAGTTGGCGAGACAGCAGGATCGAGCGCTGAGGCGACAACCTACTGCGGCTCGCCACGCGGAGCCCCTTATGCACATGCATGGGCTTCTGGAATAATCGGCGTAGAGGGTTCGACTCGTAGAACATGCGGACCTCGAACAAGCAACAGGATCCTCGAATTTATTAAAACACTAAATAACAGGAATAACAAAAGATGCCTCTCTCCAAGAAATCCAACCCTGTTTTTTCGCGTGGGAGCCAGGCACAATAACCGTTAGGCCACGCACGGGCTGCCAACTTGGCCAGCTGCGCGCGCGGCATTACTCCCCCCCCCATTAAAAAGTGCATTGCCTCGATGCAGCACAAAACAAAACAAAGGAAATAAAAGGACGGTAAACTAAAGAGTAATTTGGAACTCATAAGGTCCACAGTCATATCAAGCGTAGTACGGCTTTAGGAGCACGACGTGGACGACTTAAGGTCGAGGTGGGTGGCGTGATGATGTTTTTGTTCCGTTGGGCATCATCTCGTAGTTCAGATCTCCAAGTCGACATAGTACCTTGAAGGGTCCAAAATACCGTTTCAGGAGTTTCTCGCTCAGACCACGGCGGCGAATCGGTGTCCAAACCCATACCCTTTCTCCGTGCTGGAAGGGGACGTCCCGTCGACAAAGGTTGTACCGGGTAGCGTCGACACGTTGTCGATCTTGAATTCAGAGTCGGGCGAGCTAGCGAACATCTTCCGTGGACTCGTACACAACCCACCGACTTCCGTTCAAGGATTCGTCACGGAAGGCACTAATATCAAGTGTGCTCTGCAAGCCCGAGGCAGCCACTACCAGAGACTCCCCGGCGTCAGCGCTGTTTCGTAGTCACCTTGCTACCTTGTCCACAACACCCCGGGCATTCGTGAACTTATTCGCGACATCGTCCGAGAGGAGCTTAAGAAGCTTTGCCGACTGCTGAGCGCCCGTCCTCAATCTCTATTGCCGAGGTTGTTCAAGACCAGGTTCAGCGAGCGCTCCTGCCGGATACCCCTGTCACCGTGGCCGCAGCCGATGAGCCGACGCTGACCTACGCCGCAGCGGCCCGACGACCGCCGCCAGCTGTTCAACATTACCCGTTGGCGCCACAACGTGACTCGCCAGCGCAGGCGTACCGCCGACGCAATGACGAAGGACATCAGTACGACCGCCGAGGCAAACCGGCGCCAAGGAAAACCGACGTGTAGAGAACAGCGGATCGACGACCCCTCTGCAACCACTGCGGTGAAGCCAACCACTTTTACCGACGATGCCCCTACCGACAACTGAAGCTGCGTGGGTTCCACCCGAACGACCCACGCCCCAGGTACGGTGAACACCCTCGGGACATCGAGAAGTACCTTGGACGCTCGCCCTCCCCAGTGCCGTTTCTCCGCCGTGAAGCGCGCTCCCTATCGCCACGACGTCCAGCGTCCCCAGCGCCACGACTCCGCCGAGAGAGCCTGTCCCCCCTGTGTCGCCAGGAAAACTAAGTGCAGCAACTCCTGGAACGACGTTGCCGAAAACGACCCAAGCAAAGAACCTCCAAGAACGCCGGAGCGCTCCCACTCTCCCGACGCCCCGCATCGCACCGACGCAATGCCGCGCCTAACGGTGGCCTAACGGTTATTGTGCCTGGCTCCCACGCGAAAAACCAGGTTTCGATTCCTGGGAGGGAGGCATCTTTTGTTATTCCTGCGATTTAGTGTTCCACTAAATTGCAGGAACCTTGTGCTATCCCGTTGCTTGCACAAGGTCCGAATGTTCTACCCGTCGAATCCTCTACGCCGATTATTCCAGAAGCCCACGCTTGTACATAAGGGGCTCCGCGTGGCAAGCCGCAGTCAGTTTTCGCCTCAGCGTTCAATCCTGCGGTCGCGCCAACTTCGACACCCGCGACGCTCTGTTGTTATCTTTTTCCTTTTTATTTGGGCACAAGTTCGCTCCATTAAACCTTTAGTTTCCTCAGTTATTCTTTGTTTCATTAATTCAGCAATTGTGACATTTTGGCGGAGGTGCGGGTAACGCTGGTCCGTGCAGCGCTCCCCTCAGAGGTCTGCAGTGCAAGTCCGAACCCAAGCCCCGAGGACCCAACGAAGACCAGACCGAGATCCGAAAAAGTCGCCGCAACCTTGGCCTACCCCGGGAATTAGGACCCCTGTCACCCAAAACCAAGCAGCCAACGAGGCTGACGATGGACCACCAGCCGTCGCAGACCGCGACCGCCACCGCGGTCGTCTACCTGCCCGTCGCCCAGCGAACCCCGATGACCTTCCATGGCGAGACCCAAGAGGAAGTAGAGGACTGGCTTCTGCACTACGAATGTGTAGCACAACATAATGGATGGACCACTGAGCAGCGCCTCCAAAATCTCTACTTCTCTTTGGAGGGTACCGCGAGGCAGTGGTTCGAGAACCCCAAGGTTTCACTTACGTCGTGGGACAACTGTATCGCCGGCCTGAAGGAGACATTCACGAACGAGACACGACGACAGTGAGCAAAAGACAACAACAGAGCGTCGCGGGAGTCGAAGTCGGCGAAACAGCAGGATTGAACGCTGAGGCGAAAACTGACTGCGGCTCGCCAAGCGGAGCCCCTTATGTACATGCGTGGGCTTCTGGAATAATCGTCGTAGAAGGTTCGACGAGCAGAACATTCGGACCTCGAACAAGCAACAGGATTATCGAATTTACCAGAACACTAAATTGCAGTAATAACAAAAAATGCGTCGCTCCTAGGAATCGAAACCTGGCTTTCCGCGTGGGAGCCAGGCACAATAACCGTTAGGCCACGCGCGCGCTGCCTACTTGGCCAGCTGCGCGCGCGGCAATGTGTTACAAAATACAGTCTAGAGGTAGCGTGCTGCTACACGTGATTGAATAGAAGACGAATGCTTGATATAACATTCATGATTTATTAATATCCAAGTGTCTACGTTGCACTATGCTAGTCAGCGTTTTTTTTACTTTCGAGAATGAAATATTGAAACTAATGTTTTCGCATCATTTTACTGTTTCAAGTTAGGCTTCTGTAATTTGAAAATAAAACATTTTCGAAAACAAACTATCTAAGAACAAGGAAATAAACCCCGATACTGCACGTGAAAAACCACTCGTTCACTCTTATATATCAAACACTGCTGATTTGTTTTCCAAAATTACTTAAAGGAGCGGTGCAACGATATTCAATTGGAATGTTTTTCACTTTACACGAGCTTACTGGCAGTAGTGGGACTCAAGGATACTCACACGCAACGCCACTGGCCAAGAAACTCCTTTGTTGCGGTGTAATTTCCAGGACAAAAGCGATAATTTTCATTCAATCTCTCCTTTGAAAAATGTGATGACGTAACGTGGGGATCGCAAAACACCCCGATGACGATATTTGAATGCGGTTCATAGATTGGATCCGAGTATTGCAGTGGGCACTCGATTTGGGCTCGTGATAGTTCCTAGCTCAGGAAGCATTCGGGTAGTGGCCCGTGTCCAATCGCTGCAACGACGACAATAGCCGAGCCATAACAATGTCTGGAACTCAGCGCGTGTCCTCTGCTTTGCCAACCCCAGCGCGTGGGTATGATCAACATTGGAGGCACATAATCGGCTCCAGATCACGTGGCCACTTGTTTTGGCTGCGAGTTGAGGGAATGAACGCTGCTCGTTTTTCTTTAATTTTTTTCTGGGACTTCTATTGCGTGCGGTGGAAAACAAACGCGTGTTTCATAGGTCATTAACGTCAGGGATCCGTTTTACGTGGTATTTGCGCAAAGTACAAAAATTGTTGCATCGCCCCTTTAAATGCCTAGCACCATGACGAAACGTAAAAAAAGATAGAGAAACTACGACAAGCTCCCCAAAGCCTTGAGATATCCTAACTGACAGAATTCACAATACTCATATTTTAAAGCACACCTGAGTGATGTAAAGCCCTAATCCAGAAAAAATACATACAGCAGAAGTTAAAAACCGGAAACTTGAAACCACAAGGGTAATGAAGCAAAGCCCAAAACGGCAATATCACAGGTTTAATCAACACCAAGGAGTACGTCCTTACAGGTCTACAGTTGGTCTAAATTATTTTTCGAATCTTTGCACGGGCAAGCCAGATGACCTTTGTCGGTTTGGCAACTAAACGCGCAAGCCTTCTCGGTCATTTTCAAACGCCTTCCATGCCTTCTGCTCATCAAATAGAAAGGCTCTCGATATCATTGCGATGCACTTAACACACATTCCGAAAAAGTACCGTTCTTTTCTAAACATAGCACATGAACTACCCGGGGACTGGTTCATCAAGTTCCTCGAACTTAGAATGGAAGCTAAAAATTTGCACATATGTTGCAACCTGAACCAAGGATATTCTAAAACTATGCCCGTACTGCCCTGGGAGTTCCAGCATCTGCTGCCAATACCAAACTAGAGTGCACCTCACTCTTCATCACACTTAAAGAAAAAGCCCATCACCAGGCCCAGTTACACCGTCCCTCAACCTACAAACCGGGAAGGGCAATCAGTCAAATGCTAGGCCACCCTACAGAGCACCTGCCCCATATTCCTCCGCCCCATACCGCGAAATACAGATCCAGATACAACCAACAAGCGCCGTCGAAACTATGTTCACTACCTTCTGACAGTGTATCACAACACACACTACACATACACTCAGATCCAACCAGATCGAATCATTACTGCACTCATCGGCCCCCACTCACATCAACCCGCCTACACCTCGGCGTCCCTTCCCCCACTATGGCGGAGATCCAATCGATCGAGGAAGCCATCAGCCTTCATGACTACTCCACCTCGACTATAACTATCAGATCCAATAGCCAAGCTGCGCTACCGAACATTTGAAACACAATGCCTGCTGGATCACACCCGCGCTGCTTTTCAGGAATACACGGACTCTCACCCTCAAATCCACGTTCGTCCAGAATGAGTTCGCGGCCATCGAGGCATTCCGGCGAACGAGCGTGCACACGCTCTGGCTTGGGGAAGCGATCCTCCGGGACCTCCGAAACCCTGTCTAGAACCAAACAACCCCCGAGAAGATCGCGCCTCCAATCACAAGGAAGGAAGAGAACATGTCCGGCTGCTTCGACAATAGCGGTGCACATTCTCATCACCCTCCACCATCTTCAGCAGGGGAGATGCCAGCCTCATCCGCCAAGCACAGTCAACCTCCCCACCTGCGATCAATACAATCACTACATACAGTGCCACCCAGGACAGCCTTCTTGTCATGTATGGGGGGATACCCGTCGACCGAACATATACCTACTAGGTGTGCCCAAGAACCGCAACCTCCGTCACTCACCTCCCTCCTCTCAACTACCCTGCCAAGCTCCCCTACTCCTGGATAAATTAGGCCGCTCCTTCTCCTGCTCTACAAAACGAGCTCTTGGCCCTTGTACTTTTTATGTTCGGAAGATCCTAGACCCTCCGCCAGGAACAACACTAAGCCAAGTTATAGATGATAATTCCTACTTTAGTGCCGCGGATAAAGAAGGCTAGGGCTTGAGCTTTTGAATAAAGGTTTGCTCCTTTATTCAAATGAGCGACGGCGGCAACCAGAGTATTGTGTCGACAGTTGTTTGGTACCGAACACAATCCTGGGGAACCTAGACCTGTATATTGGACAGCTTGAACCAGGGGAAGATATATAGAGAAATTGAGACAGGAGAGAAAAGGCAGCTGACTACCAACGATTATTTAGTGGGAACTTCTTTTTCCTTGCGTGTTTCAGACACCAACAAAAATTACTACATATTAAAACCTATTATACTAATATAATAATGCATGTGTGTGTTAACAAAATTTTCACATTACCCAACCCTAAACTAATCTTCTAAATTTACCCGCCACAAGCTCATGCTGCCATTTCCTGGACCGTGACGCACCGTAGATATTGTCTCTCCTTTTTGTGAATAGTGATGGATGGGGTGCTGACGCACCCACTCGCGTGTTCTTCGATAGCAAGCGCCTCGAGCATCTCGCGCGCATGAGGATTGTTATTAGTGGCTATGATGGTGATGTCCTTGAACACGGCACTGCAGTGGCAAGTCCTGCAATGAGCTGCAAGATGCCCTGCCGACGTTCCTGTAAGGGATGTTGCGTGCTCGCGGGCTCTGTCGTTAATGCAGCGGCCCGTCTGGCCGATGTAGCACTTCCCGCATGAAAGGGGAATGTTGTAAACCACTCCTGTCATGCATGGTACATATTGTGTTCTGTGGGCAATGTCGCACGTTTTTTCTTTGCCTGTTCTGTTGCTAACTCGTCTGCACATGGAGTACGCTTTATTAGGCGCGGAGCATACTACTTGGATCTCATTCCTCGCGGCGATCTTTTTCAATTTGTGTGTTATCCCGCTAATCACTATTCACAAAAAGGAGAGACAATATCTACGGTGCGTCACGGTCCAGGAAATGGCAGCATGAGCTTGTGGCGGGTAAATTTAAAAGATTAGTTTAGGGTTGGGTAATGTGAAAATTTTGTTAACACACACATGCATTATTATATTAGTATAATAGGTTTTAATATGTAGTAATTTTTGTTGGTGTCTGAAACACGCAAGGAAAAAGAAGTTCCCACTAAATAATCGTTGGTAGTCAGCTGCCTTTTCTCTCCTGTCTCAATTTCTCTATATATCTTCCCCTGGTTCAAGCTGTCCAATATACAAGTATGTACCAACACGCTCAACTATCAACCGGAACCTAGACCTTAGCAGCTCCGCTCTGAAACAAAAAGCCAAGGCACATAAAGAATATGAAGAATTAAACCACAGTATAGTACGAAGCGTTTGCTATACTTAAAAACAAAATATTAAAAAACATTAAAGGCATACACGGTCTACTACATGCAATAAGGAGTGTGGAAGTACGTGTACGTCTTTTATGTTTTGTTATTTTTAGTATTCATTTTAACAACGCGCTCGAATTAACCAATAAGTATTTTCAACATTGCTTTTTTATTCGCCTTAAAAATGTTTTCACCAGAATAATGGGCGAAGTCTTGGAAGGCGATTTTTGTGCCCATGTGTTTGTGAGTATCTGATTAGACTCCTGGTAAGTGCATCTCAAGACATCTGCACCATACTGTAACGCAGATGAACTAACCCGGATTCCAGAGACAAGGCGAAAACTCGGCAAAACATCACAGAAGTACCCTATCTTCTATAAATTATCAGAAACTAGCCACGAGGCAGGACATTAAGGTTGTGTGCTCTGCTCTAAAAGAGACGCATTGCATGTCCTGCAAAGTAAACTGCGACATCAACCAGGAAAAAATATGCAACATTACATACAAGACACAAATGCCCCGTCTGACACAGGGGTTGTCTTTCACATTCCCCTATCACGTGGCATGTGTTGCCTTAATCAAACAGACAGGTGAGTAAATGATGGGAAAGCAGGGCACGCAGCATCTTCCAAGGAAATTAGAGCAGGTCATTGTCGTACCTGTACATTCAGTGCCGTGTTTAGCAGAATCACCATTCTTGCCAGAAAAAAGCTCGTAAGCACGACAAGTGCTTGAAACTATGGCCATCAAACAAGGCGCTATGTGTCAGCGTGCATTCCATAAGCTCAACAGGAAAAGTTATATTTTCGGTGTTTTACGTCCGGCTGAAATGTGGCTCGTTTCACACTAAATTGTATGTATAGTTCAGATCAAAGAAGAAAAACGAAATGTCAGCCTTTCCACTTTGTTGAAGAAGAAAGACCAGCAGAGCTGTTTCTTCAGTTCTCGGCGGTGGTTTTCTTGGTGAACGATCTGCTCTTCTTTTGCAAGGGAATCTGAAGCTCTCGGCGCTGTGGAACTTCAGGCGATAGCGGCCTGGCGGCGTTTGAGTAACCATTCGCGCTGCTGCGCACATCGCCGCTCGTTTCGTTCCCGCTCTTCCCCTGAACAAATGTGGCCGCCATCTATGAGCGACTGGTGGCCGAGGCTGGAAAGTTTGTCGCGATCTATGAGGGACGGCGGAAAGCAGACAACCGGCAAACACAACACTCTGGAAAGCTACAGAAATGTATGAGCGACGGCGGCAACCAGAGTATTGTGTCGACATTTGTTTGGTACCGAACACAATCCTGGGGAACCTAGACCTTAGCAGCTGCGCTCTGAAACAAAAAGCCAAGGCACATAAAGAATTTGAAGAATTAAACCATAGTCTGCAGTCCAACGATATCTGTCCATTTTTTTAATCTCTGCACTTTCACTTTTTTTCACTTAAGCTCAAGGTGACTCTATCTGCTCTGGCTGTGAGATGAACTGTGAGGTCTTGTAACTGAAGATACTGTATAGACTATAGAGTATAGAAGGCCATGACTGTGAAGCAAGAAGCCAAGTGTGCACTTGACGGCTTGAATGGGAGTGGCTTTATTGACGGCAATGGAGCAGACGGGTTCTTGGTGGTCGAGACGTCAATCATGGTGGCGAGAGGCTCTCTCGCCGGTGGCGTCCTTGCGTAACGTTAATGTGGCGACGGCGGTGAGGGGCTTCACGATGGTGTGCTCGGTTGGCAGGACCACTGACGCGGCGACGGACTCCTCGATGCCGGCAGGATCCCTGAATGATGAGACTCCCATCCTGGCGAGTGTGGCGCTGCTCAAGGGCACGGCTGTGGCTGGTCCTAACCGGGCGATAACAGGCTGCCTTGAAGTCATTCCACTGTCCGATAGACCAACCACAAGGTTGGCCGGAGCGAGCATCTGCCATCCAACGCTGACCCCTCCCAGCTCGGCTATAACTCCTACTCTGATTTTTCAAGGTTCAAATCTGACTCCGGTTTTGGCTCGCACGACGCAAAGCAGGCGTATGTGCAGCACTGCACGTGCCATTACAATTGTGGTGGTGGCTACTGATGAATGGTAATACAGAGTCGGGTGGCTTTGCAGACACCAGAATTTGTTTTTCAACAACCCACTGCAGCTGTCCATAACGAACCTCACAAAGGAATGTCCCTTACCAGACCAACAGCAAGCAATGGAGGTCTCTTAAATCCCAGTGAGAGGGGTGATGAAGCGAGAATTCAAGCAGTAGCCATAGTCACCTGCACATTTAGAGGACGGAACCGATTAAAATCTGCTTTCTCCAAAATTGACCGCAAGAAAGGTGCGAAAAATGTGTTTTGCAACTTTGTGTTTTCCTGGAACCATGCTCCTTCAGACAGTATATACAGAGACGTGCCTGAGGTATAGAAAGATGGCTTTCACGGTTGTTAATGCTTTGTACAGAATATACTGTGTCGTAATGTGGTTTTTAAACGGTAAACTAGCACCATTGGCAGGAGGAATGACTCGAGTATGCTCCCCCACAAAGACCCTGCCGTCGTCTACCTACCGGCCTTGCTTGATGTTGCAGCAAAACGAACAGAAGTGTAACACAAGTGTAGTGCACCGACCAGTTTGCCGTGGCTCCATGCATATTACACGGCATTCGGAGCTACGCATCTGGAAGTGTGAAAGAGATGCAGACATTTATTTTCATGAATATTTCACTGATGGTTCACAAAACAGTCTGAATTTCAGAACCTTCCAAATACTAATTTCTTCTAATTACATCAACGTATTAAAACGCAATCAACATAATAAAAGTTCAACAAACATTTTATTACTCTCTCGAATACTTCTGGAAATTACTGGCAAAATTAACACTTTTAATGCTCATTTGACAGTCTGATGAACTATGGTTATATAGCCATCATTGACACAAACACCATTATAGAAGCCAACTTTTCGTTACTCAGACCAAGGTCCAAGGTCTTTGGTTTGGCAAAATTAACATGATTGTAACCCACCTTCCCGGACGCAAGATATGATCGAGAAGCAACGGCTCCCTTGAAACAAATTAATGTGCCGGGCGGAAGAATGGACGTTTAAAAAGCATGACATAGAACGTCGAGCACACGATTGTAAAGTCGGAGCACCCAAGCCCGCGCCTCTCATTTGTAAAATGACATACCCACTCTGTGCCCGCGTGACGCTGTATGCATTTTAAATGAATACTGAATAAAATATTTGAGACCAAAAACGGATGGAGCGATTGGCGGGGTGCTGCAAAATACCCAAAATACCTCACATACAGCCATATTTTTAACATATGGCCGTATGTTTTGGAGAAGAAATACAGGATTGAACGCAGCCAACGAGGCCCACGAAACATGTGACGTCAAGATTATCGTTCCTTCTTCTCCTCGCTTCGTCCCGTCGAGCTAGTAGACCGAAGCAATGAGGAGAGTAGGGAAGCCGCTTCCTCTAATTTTGAACTAAACCATTCCATATATCAATGTATCCGTGAGGTCTTGCACTTTGTAGCACCCAGTTCTACGCTTCTGCGAACTTACTTTGCGAAATCGAAATTTCGGTTTAGCACCCTTTTACCACAAATGAGACTGATTTCTAATACGTAATAAGAGTGTACTTACAACCCTCTCGTTGAGAGCGTAGATAGCTTGCGGCACAGTACACCTAATAATGGCGGGGGGATTGTTCCTGGACGGGCCGATGATAGCGACGACCGTCCTGTTCACGCAACCGATGATGCCGTGTATTGTGCCGAGCAGCCTTAGGCCCCTCTCCAAGTCGTACGTCTCGCTTGGCATATCGGGGAAGCGGCCGCAGCCGCGCCCGGACCGCGAGATGAGGCACGATATCGATGAACACGACGCGGTTATAAACACCGACTGTCTTCAGTCTCACGCACCAGGGTCTCACGCTACGTGCATGTCTCTCGTCACCAAGCTTTAGAAGCACAGAGTGGTGTAAAAACGAAGTGCGCACAACACTTATAGCTCCACAGGCGTGAACGTCCACGAGCTTTGTTTCGCAGCATCTCCACCTCCTGTTCCGTGATTCAACGTTGTCTCGCGCTTCGTCGCTCTTCCCCCGCACCACATTCTTTGTCAGTCAAGGCTTGCAATCCACAGGGAGCTCGAATGCATCGCGGTGCTGCGGTAAGTCTTCATGGCGAAAACAATAACTAAATTTGTTGAAAAGTGGAAAAATAACCCGACAACGATGCAGTTTAGAACATATCACTACTAACCAAAGACACCTACTTAGGAGCTTGTACTTTCCATACAGTAGTCGGTGCAAAACGAAACATCACGACTATACCACGTCAAGTAGGGGTGGAGTTTTTGCTTTAGCCGACTACACCCACATTTTTGTAGGAAAATTACGTCACGTTCGCCCACACATAGCCTCCTTAATACTGACAAAGGCTCTCAGATCGGCACAAACCGCGGACGCGGAGAGTGAAAAGGTATAGCGGCAGACAAAAGGCATGTAAAGGGGGCCCTGCTGCGGCGAGTCGCCGAAACACACTTGTCCCGAGCCATGGAGTGCCCGCTCGTGCTTCTCGCATTCCTCGGGCTACCGCTTCTTTTCTCGTCAGGTTTGAAAACCATGCTTTGGCTGCTCGCCGCTGCAAAAGCTGTGCGCTGACTACAGTCTCCCCGAGAAATGCTCTGTGCTACCAGATCCTCGCGCTTCAAATCTGCGACCGAGAACTCTGGCTTGGTAATCGAACGGCCAGGATTTGTAAGTATAGAGGAGGCTATGGCTCACAACGAATAAGACGTGGATACGTCACTTTCGTGATATTTTAAAGGGATCATGTGCGACGTCAAGCCTAGCCATCCTGATGGGGGTTCGCCCCAATGAAGCGAAAGATGGCGGTGTCCGACGCAGCGCTTCGCATGGCCAGCGCCTCTGAAGGACTTAGGATTGCGGGAGATTAGAGGATGTACCTGAAACGTACCGTAGACGCGAATATTCGCTGCGTTTGATTTACCTACACCTCCTGCACCGGTGCAGAGAAGTGCAGGGCAGTGTACATTCGGTCAGTGTATTCAGATACGACCGGAAGTACACCAACTTACACTATTCTGCACCGGTGCAGGAGAAGTAGGGAAATCGAAAGCAGCGATTGTCGGAAGGGGTATAACCGCACGAAATCTGCCGCTAGAATGACCACGCCACGTCGCAGAAGCCACAGCTTGGCGAGGGCGCCCACTGTAATATCGGTGCCCACAAGACTTTCCTTGTGTCTATCTTTTTGGATTCGTGTTAAACGCATTGACTGTCGTTTATTTAGTTAAAAAAGTTGATATTTGATTTGAAGCGTTGATAAGGAATGTAAAGTAGACATATTATTCATTCGCATTTCTATTTGAAAAAATAATGTGATTTCGGTTTCAACTGTCTCCATTCACGCGCATCTAAACCGGGTTTCTTAGGCCTATTCGCCGTGTAAGACAGGACAACTTAGTTGAGCTCAATGATTGTTGGGAGATATAAACAATCGTTGGATTCATTACAGTTAAAAGCGCCAATGTGTATAAGTCCCCGATCCTTGTCCGGTTTAATGTGCCTCATCGTTCTTCGTGCAAAGTGATGACCAGGGTTGTAAAGTACCTAGGTACAAGTAACTGGAAATCGGTATCTAGGTACTTTTGTTGTACCTGAGGTACACATCTGTAGTCGTTGACAGGTCAAGAACGAAGTGGAAGCTCCTACCACCTCTTTCCACTTCAGTCGAGCAAACGCTGGAGAGGAGACAACCTCCTCTGCACCGTTCGCTCTGCTGAAGTGAAAAGGGGAGGAGCTTCCACTTCCTTCTTGACCTGTCACCGGCTATAGGTACTTCAATTTCTCGTTATTTGTATTTGTATCTCAGGTATATTTTCCAGTAACTTGTAACTAACTTAAGTTACTTTTCATAGGTACTTTCCTTCTCATTTCGTCAAAATGGTAGAAACTATAAATCTAGAAATATTAATACACTACCAGGCGCCGTGATTAACGTTAAGTTGGGTACGACCTGGGAAGCACTGACTTTACCGAACAACGTTTTAGCGAACGAAGCCCCACCCATAATGTTTCATCGAACGACACTTTAGCGAATGGCGGCGTTCTTTTGAGCGAACGGATGTTTAGTGATGCCGTACTAGGGAGGACACCAATTTCTCCAGCGTTGGGTAAAGTACATCTAAAAGGTACTTCAAGTAAGGTACGAAGTAAATGAGACGTGATGTACTTTAAGTAAAGTAGTAAGTACACTGGGCGCAATGTACATGAAGTAAGGTACTATAATTACAATGTACTTAGAAAGTAAACTACAAGTATTTTAACACAATCTCTCATGATCTCCTTTAATTCCCCTATACAGTGATTTTAACTGGTATGCATTGCCCAAGGGTAATCAAGGGTCATGGCCTTTTTTCAAAAATAGCGGCGAATATTTGATCAGTCAAGTGGCCACAGAGTAGTTATATTTAGGAGTGGAGCCAAATTCAGAAGTACCGCTTCTAAATTTGGCGCCGTTCGCACTGGATTATTGCACCTAAGGGGGTTAAATGTAATAGAAGAGAACTTCCACTTCCACAAGCAATCCGCTAAAAAAAGTGTCCGTCTTTAATTTAAAAAAAAACAGTGAGTGTGAAAGTGAGCTGGTGATAATTAATCTTAATGTGACACCTGAGATTGGGATACGAAAAAAGTAAGGAGCTTTCAAGAAGAAGGAAAAGAAAAAATAGAATGTCTCAAAACATTGTGACGTTGTCCTTTGTCTTTTTCTTTGACTTGAAAGTTTAATTGTTCCGTACCTAGATCAGATTTGCACGCCTAATATTTTAAAACTCCTCGCTTGCGCTGACCGACGGAGTAGTAGGCAGAGTTCAAAAAGCTACGGGGAAGCCGCCCCGAGAACAAGCAGAGCAATGCTTCGTCTGCTCACGTCTCTGGTGAGAGTAGAATATCCATCCCAGTATTTATTCGGTCTTGAAAAAGCATCATTCCGTGATATAAATTTAACAATTCCTCAAATTTGGGGAATGTACTTTGAAGTCGGAAATGGTAGAAAAAATACATTAAGTAAATTACCAGTACATACTCAGAGAATGTACTTTAAGTAAAGTACAAGTTTCCTAAACCTACTTGAAGCAGTACTTTAAATACAATGTACTTAAAGTACTTCCAAACACTGAATGTATCGAATCGCTTCGGAACTTCGTTTAGGGAAAATAGCTTCCTGGTTCTTTCATCTCAAACCAAAATCGACTTCATTGCGTAGTTTGAAGCTCCTCTGACAGCTATACAAGGCAGGAGATAACATGAAAGATGTGCGCAGTTTCTGTTGCATGTATCTTGTCCTGGTGGTGGATTCCGTCTGCCATAAATACAATAAAAATTATAATTGAAAATAAATGATAATTACAATCATAAAGTGATGTAACATGCCGTATATAATAGAAATTTCACTCAGCACATAGGACTCAAATTTTGCAGTTATCAAAACTGAAAATTCCGAAATATTTTTTTAAAAAAGTTCTTTTTATTTTTGACAAACGAAAAAAAAAACACGAGGAAGCTTGAAGCCTTTTGCTCGTTGTCGCGAAGGTTAGGTGCATATGCAGTCAACACATGTGTTTCTTCATGAGGCCGACGTCATCTGGGCCCGACGACGTCGGCAACGGCTCATCTGAATCGGGTTTTTATTCTTTCTCGCATTTACACCGATAAAGCACATTCATCGAACTTGTTTTTGTGTGTTTCCTTAGCATAAGAAACTTTGCTTCCAATATATTTTCACAACATTGAGAATAATAAATAAAGGAAGAATCTTTGAAATAGTTGTACCTGTACTTAACTACATTTTTAAGTGAGTACCTAAATGCGTATATAGATACCTCTTCGCATGAGTAACTGTAACTAGCTTAGGTACATTTTAAGTAACTTTTATAACCCCACTGATGATATTCATTTTGTCCCAATGCTTACGGCACGCGTCCACAAAAAAGGGCAAATAAACTGCCGGACACAAAAGATCGTGTCTATTGCCCGGGAAGAAGGAAAAATAATTTCCCCGAAATTATACCGGCAGTCGCCACCCATTGGCCCAGCCACAGCTGAGATTAATTTATTTTTCAGTAATGAGACGCCACATATTGTCGCCGCAAGTGGTGTGTACGGAAGGGGAGGGGAGGGAGGGGAGGGTGTTAATTTTCTTGTAATGAGCGGCCCCAAACTTTCACCGCGAAGCGCCGTGGAAGGGTTGGCGGGGTAGGTTTACACGCGCCCTGTGCACATACGCGCTACAAAATGTCCCTACAGCGTGCCATTCACGTAAGGAGTGTCGACGATACTTGTTTCCGTGGAATTTGCATCCACAAAAAGTTGTTATTAAAACATGTTTCCATGAAATGGCGGAGAAATTAAACAGTCGGTATTACACCGGTAGCTGTCGCACGATATCAAACAGCCAATGGACGGCGACTGCCAGTATAATTTCGGGATACTGTACTCCAGGCTACCGTGATAAAAAAAGATTGCCAACACAAAGTCTTGACGTAGCGTGGTCAACGCTAAGAGCGCGTGCAGGGAGGCCATATTGCCGCGAGCGCAGCTGACTAAGTAGGCAGCGCGCTCGTGGCCTAGCGGTTATCGCGCGTGCCTTCCACGCAGAAAGCCCAGGGTTCGATCTCTGGGAGCGCCGCGTCTTTTATTTATTCTTCCAATTTAGCTTCTGGTAATTTCGAGAACCGTGTTGCTCGTTCTAGGTTAGAATGTTCTGCGCGCCGAATGTTCCAGGCCGAATGTTCCAGAAGCCCACGCGTGCACAGAAGGGGCTACACAGTTTGCCCACTGTAGAATAAGCCTGTGGTAATCGCAAACCACGTGATCGAGGGCCTTGAGTGAGTAAAAGTTTATTGTAGAACTAAACTCATAATATATTATTTACACAATCTAAATTATATTGATAACCAAATAATTTAAAAAGAGCGAAAGTTCCTCAAACAATTATTTAAACTAAAAAAAGCGCCCTCTCACCACGGATGGGGTAACTAACCACTTTTTATGTTTCGTTTTTACTGTTTTGCTTTTCAAAATGGCAGCCCCCATGGCGCTTTGTTTACCGGCTTCTCGCGTCCGCTTTTGGTCCCCGCTTGCGTTGCGTTTTCGCTTTATTGTGACGTGCGCACCACTGGACGACTATCACAGGTGATTTATTCACACAAGAGGTATTTCAAGCAGGCAACGGTTTATTTTCGCTCTACATAAAAACAACTGATACGAAAACGTTACAAACAGCACATGCAATGATGCGGTTGTTGACGCGTATTAGCGAACAGACACGGTAGTACGAACAGTTTGAATGTTAGCCTTCAAGCTATGTGCATAAAAAATGATAAACCGAAGATCAATAAACATGGTCTAAACAGGTAGAGGTAAAGTCGCGGTAAAGGCATTTCAAAACAGCTATTCATAAACCATGCAAAGAAAAAAATGCACAGACGCTACACTGTTTTACATAACGAGTGCGATTACAAACCAGTTGCTTTAACAGTAACTACAGGCTAATGTGGTTAAGAATAAAGCTGTGTTTGGAGGTGAACTTAACCTGCCCATCCTGAGGGGGGGGGGGAGGGATGTTCGACAAATGTTTTGTTTCTCTGAAAAAGAAACGGAAGTGATGGAAGTGACGATATTGCATCTGATTGGTTAGAGACTCAAATGAAGTTCCCTCTTTCGTCATTTGAGCCTCTAACCAATCAGACGCAATATCATCACTTCCGTTTCTTTTTAGTAGAAACAAGACATTTGTCGAACATAGCCCCCCTGGTCAGTTTTCTATGATATATGTTGGATCTAGCCAGTCAATTTCTTCAGCACAATGTTTAGAGGTTAGGTTAGATGACGGCGCGCCTTTACAACTCTCCATCTCCTGATCTGCCTAACGGGGTACTGTCTCTTTGATAAAATATCACCTAACATCGACAAACCGTAAGCACCTACAATGCCACTTTCTGACTGCAGCACCACCATCGAACATTGTCGTCCGCGGAAGCGACCTCCTGGCTGAACATTCTTCACTCGTCACCCTCGCCATCAACCTCACCTAATCCTGTTATTGCTGGTCACTGGTGATGTACCTTTAAACTCCGGCTCACGTTCCACCTGCCCCTGCTGTTCCCAGTCTGTGTTCGACAATGTCGCCACACTCCAATGCAACGTTTGTGATTCCACCAGAAATGCGAAGATGTATCTCTCGCTTTGTGTAGATGCCTCTCTTCATTATCAACTGAGTGGCTCTGTGTGACGTGTCAGCTCCCACCCCCGGCCGATGACCTCTTTCCATCCCCTAAGCACGAGCCCGGTACCCCCATCATCCCCAGCTCTACCAAGTAGTTCTCCGACCCGCCTCCGGCGAGGGACAACGTCGGCAGCGTTCACCGTTCGCACGACAACTCTGCGTTTGGCATAGTTGTTGTGCGAAAAGTGCGCGATTGGAGCTTACAGACTCCAATCACGTTTCGTTTTCCAACATTTGCTTCCTAAAGAACAAGCTTCCTGACTTTAAAGCACTAAAGTAATCTTTCCCGAATACAATATTCGCTGTGTGCGAGACATGGCTGGACGCCCATCTTCGGTGGACAATTAATCGATCTCACACAATTCTCTGTATTCCAGCAAAACCGTCCCTCAACTTGGGGCGAAGGCGTCCGTCCTCGCCATGCCAAAACACCTGCCCTGCCAACGTCTCGACCACCTCACCCTTCAGAGTCTAGAAGCCATCTTTGTCGAGGTCTTTTGCGAACATGGAAAGCTTCTTCTGGTGTCTACCCACTGCCCACTCTCCCTCCATCCATGAGCAATCATACGCCCTCCTTCAAGAGAGCCTACAGCGCGTCGACCCCAGCAGGTTCTCTGCACTGCTCATCTGATACACTCAATGACATGCTGTTAGATGTACTGGAAACTGCTGGCCTCACCCTACTTCGTGACGTCCCAACCTACATTTCTCAAAACAGCAACGCTACATTCCTCGGCCTCGCCCGCACCAATAATCCCACCTTATCCTACCACTGCACAGTCAAATCCAGCCTACCAGGCAGTGATCACAGTGGTCTCCTCACCAATATCCACTGCTCAGCCCCTAAGCAAGGTCGTCAAGCCAAGAAGTTTCAGGAGTTCTAAAAAACCAATTCCCCTCATCTCAATCAGCTCATCCACCTCGCTCCTGGTCCATCGTGTTTGATCACCCACCGGCTGACGAGGCCTACAACCTCTCACTCACCATATCAGCAATTCAGCACAAATGTGTTCACCTTATTAAGGATCAACAGGATGCACGGCAGCCTTCCATGGATGACAAAGGAGACTGCAGTCTTAATCAGACGTAAACACTGGCTGTAAACACTGGCTATTCAAAGAAGCGCAAAAAACTCTAAATCCCACTCATCTTAACCAAGCCCACCAAGCACGTACCGAAGTCAAGCATCTCATCCATATTTCCCATAACGATTACCTACAGCAACTAGGAGCAAAAGCAACCTGCCAGCCCAAACTCTTGGTTATGTTTTCATGACAAAAAAAAAACTGTTCCATGCGCCGGTCTTCACACATCACGGCAGGCCCTATTCCAATCTTGACGACATAGCAGAGCTCTCCTCTTACCACTTTTCTCAGGCTGCAGCATTACTCGACCCTACCGTACCTAACTTTTGTCCCACCAACCCACAACTCTGCCATTCGAGGCCACACCAGCAACTACACTCTCTTCCATAGTCATTCTTCAAAGTGAAACGTACAAAGCCCTTGCCCGTGTCAACTCCTCTCAACGCCCTGGACCAGACAGCATCCACCCCGCATTGCTTAAATCCTGTGCTGGCCGTATCTCCCCTGTCCTCACTCGCCTCTTCAACGATTTTCTCTCCCACAACTCTGTTCCTAAATCCTGGAAAGTTGCATCAGTAACGCCTCTCAAAAAGGGACACGGTGCCTTCTCAAATCTGACATCCACTCATACTGACCAATCTCCATAACCTCCATCGTTTGCCAAACAATGGAGAGAGTCATTAACAAGTGACTCTTAGCCCACCTTAAGCTATCAAACTTCCTTAGCTCCCACCAATACGGTTTCCACCCCGGCAGGAGCTGCGAATCGGCCCTTGCAGCTTTCACCCATGCACTCAGCACCAGCCTCGACAACCAAACTCCGTGCGAGATTGTCCAGCTAGACTTCAGAAAGGCTTTTAGCAGCGCAGACCACAGCTTACTCCTATCCAAACTTCAACAGATGGGAATCTCCGATATGAGGAATTAAAAATTTACTTTTTCAAAGCACTACCTTATTCTGCAAGGGCTATTTTCGCGATTTAGCACAAACTGGAAACATTACTAACAGGTAGGGTGTTCACTGAGCTAGGTTATGTGTGCCATTGCGTGTCAAAGGGGCTTTGAGAAAACAATTTAAAGAACACTTTGTCCAAGATCAAGAGAGAAAAAGTGTTATTCATGACCACTGGCTAACGCAACATGATGGCAGCAACTGGTTATTGTAGTTTTCTTCCGGTGACTTCAGAACAAGGTCTACTGGCACGACAACCAGCTGTGGTTGTCGTGCTGATGGGAACAGTTCCAGTATTCAGGAACTTAAGTTCCAATTGCCAGAACTACTCCACAGCTTGTATGCCAAATGCTGAGACCACTCGTACAAAGCAGGACTTGATCTAAGTCGTCCTCACAGTTTGCAACCTGGTTCGCAGGTTGCAACTGCATAAGGTTTTCCTTCTCAAGTGTCTCATAGATGCCAGAAATTACTATGTGTCAGCGGTATCCCAGAAACTCCCTTTCAGACTAATGACTTGAAAGGGGTTTTCAAGACAGCCCTCCCTGAGACAGATGGTGATGAGGAAGAGAGCCCTCCCAGCCACTGTTTTTTCCCAGATATGCAGAATTGCCACTACTGCACTTGCCCAACCATTTACGCAGTTTGTCATATGACGAGTTGCCTCCACACGTCAAGTGATCACTTGTGGCTGCGACATTCATAATTGCATAAGAGATCATAGGATAGATGCCAGAACCCCCATGAGGAATTTTATGCTGCAATGTCAATTTCGGTGGCCACACTACAGCCATAATCTGTTTCAGCCTAATTTTACAAAGAAAAAATGCTGCCACCCTTTGGAGCTAATCAGAGCAACGAAGCAAGTTTCGCGAGAGCTCTCCGTAGGAGGAGCAAACTCCCACAATATGTTGTCCCGTCCGTCAGCCAAATGTTCCGGTTGTCTCGCTGGTGGCGTAGCTTTGGTAACGCCCTGTAAGCTGCAGAAGGATGAGTCGACCTAGTTCCAGTAACAGTTCACCTCATGTACGAATATGACCAGAAAATGCTCATGCCACCCAAGGATGAAGGTCGACAAATTTCCCTGCATACGGTCTTCGATTTTCTTCTTGTGGCCCAGATGATGAGTTCCCTCTTGAGTTTCCTCACTTTATCCCCCTGGTTACTGATGGTCCTTGTCTCAGGTGTCCGGCCCTTGCAGGTTGCCTCCACACGTCTGTAGCCCTTGTGGTATTCTCCAATTCTCCGAGGAACCATCATACTGCAACAAGAGAGTAACAGCATACAGTGAATGGACGAAGTGAGGCACACCTTATACACCAACTCATGTTTACAAACAAACTGGAGCGCCTGCCTAGCGGACGCCTCCGGCGCCGCGCATGCGCGATGGGGGTGTGGGCAAGAAGCTCGCCGTCGCCCAGAAACACACCATTGAAATGCGATGTTGTCGGCGTCAGTGTGAGTCCCCCTGCCCTTTTTTGCGTTCGAATTGTTCGTTCTACGTCTTCCTGGCGATGTCTGACTATCTTGAGCGGCGTCAGCGAAATTACCGAGGCTCGTTACACCGCAAAACTTCGCGTGAATAATGTGACATGTGGCGATTCATTCCGCGTGGACGCCGCAGAATGTACGCTAAAGCCTGATTCGCATGATGAGATTTCACTCAGAATTTTCGGTCGCGACGCCGCTCGGGCTGCAAAAGCGTGAACCGTAGCTGAGATGGTCGACGTCGATACTGAGAATCGCAAGCAGAATCTGACCAACTGAATTAGGCATAACAAGTCGGTGATGGTCACTGGTAACAATGATCAACATCTCCTTGTATCTACTGTTTACATCGAGCCTGCTTACCAACCTTCAAATTTAAGTCTTCTGAGGCCTGCACTTACTTCCTATCGCAGGTACCGGGCCAACATTTGGTCTACGGATCGGCGTCGTCGAAGAGAGCAGACGACAAGCAGAAACGTTTGAAAGAGCAGACGACAGTTCAAACAAGAAGGCGGCCGTTTGAACTTGAAGACGCACTGAACGTAGTCCGCAGGTGGTCCGCACAACTTGACGGTTTTCTGGCGTTCATGTTGGAACAAAACAAATAAATCTGATGACCACAAGTATCCGTGAATTCAACCCAAAGTGCTTCCCGCCCAAGCAATCGTTGTCTGGCGGCGTCTGCTTTTCCCTTTTCACGGCACATATCCAGATTCTTGGACGAACCGAGCACGTGAAAACGGACCTTCAAACCTTTCTCGACACTTTTGGTATGGCCCCAGTCGCGGCGTTTTGACGAGAAGGCAGGTTTTTGTCGTGTTCCTTTCAAAACAACGCAGGAATACACGTCTGGCATTGGGACTTCTGCCCACAGCCCCAGACCGGAAGTGCGACCGACGCGCCACCACCGCGCCGTGACGTCACAGAGATGAGTTCGTGTATACTTGTAAATTAGAAGTACTGTGGGTCTTACTGCATGGCATGCCAAGTGGAGATAAATTATGTCTGGAGCTTGATGGAGGGGGTCTCGACGCATGCTGAACGACAGGTGCCAGATGCTGCCATACCCACAGGGTATCCTGAGGAGAGACAGAAGACAGGTGTGAGTCCAGGAAACTGGCATGTTTGAGCAACGCGTTTTTTAGAGGTGCCTTCCCGTTAATTCCTTTCGAGGTACATCTATGTGACTAGTCAATTCAGAATTATGTTCAATGTGCCCAGTCAACTTGCTTAGCCTGTTGGCAAATATATAACTGGTAATATCACTTTTTTTAATGTTGCGGGTTTTTTTTCTTTGTTTTTTTATATGCTTATATTTTGATACCAAGTTTTCTTTTGATTTTACAGATTAGCACACCCCAGGTTCGGTCCTGATACGCGTCATTTGCCACGATATTAATATTTTTTCCAGTAAAGTGGTGTGAAAGCTTGAATACGTGGAGGTTGCGAAATCATGCGTGAACAAGCAATTCATTACGTTCGACCATTTTACAAGTCACGTCCGACGTACATACGCCTAAGAAATTAACCGAGTCACATACACTGCGTTGGAGAAAAACGATCGTGCCATGCCTGACGCGAAGGACAGCACGAGCACTTTAAGAAATGTTTGCACTCACCAGCAACGAACTTGAAGCGGAATCCCGGAATCTCGAACGGCGAAGTGAGTCCCCGGCTTTTTTGGCTTCTTGCCTGAGCAGGCCCATTTAGAACACATCCCTAGCGTGATTCGGTAACTCGCGTGACATTAAAACGCCAAACGAGGATCCAACCGCAAGAGAAATGTACTAGGAAAGAGAAATTCGCAGAACAGCAACACCGACGACGCGACCGCCGACGTTTGAAAACATGGCTTCGGTTAGGGCAATGAACTTCTAAAGCTAACGGTCACTGCTAGATTTTTTCTATTGCATATTAAATTATTATTATAACCTAGCTTATTATGTTTTCTAAAAATATTAACATTAACGCACTCAATTCAGTTCATTGCGATTCTTTTTAACCCTGTTGTTTTGTTTGTTTTTGTTTTAAACCTTCAGTTGTCGCCATCCGGCTTGAGGAGCGCTGTGTATGCGCGATTACCGGAA
>JAZHYW010025425.1:0-15829 GCA_037355805.1 Ixodes ricinus | reverse complement strand
ATGTAGGCAACAGACAATTGAAACGATTGCATTGGCGTATATATGGCCGTAGCCTATCGTTTTACATGTAATTCCAACATCGTCTTTTGTTTCCAGGTCGTCCAGAAACCAGTACATTTACTAACGTAGCATCCAGGAGCGGCGGGAGACATTCTCTAAAGAAGCTCGCATAGTGAATATGAAGCCAGCGGAAGTGACACGACAGTTTCGTCTTATCGTGTTCGTTTTCACTTCGTCGACATCGTTTGAGCGGTTTTGTTTATGTATAACAACAACAGTTAAACGCCCTTGTTGAGCAGGTATAAGCAACATCTCGGCTTTCATTTGTATAGCTTTGCATCTATCTTTGCAAAATTGTTTTTAATTTAACATTACGCCTAAAGTTTTGTTTTCAACATTTGGTGTGAATTTCAACGTTTTTCATTCCCCAATCGTTTTGTGTGCGAACGTTTATGCTTGGAATGAAAATAAGGAGCACATTAAATCTTAGAATGGACTCCTAAAGTTGCCGAATATGCTGCTAAGCGCCATATCAAAAAAAAAATTTTTTATTCCTTTAAAGGTTCGTTAAGCACGCCTTGAATATGCCTGTCTGGATTACGCATAATCCCCGAAGGGTGCAGAACTCACAGGCATATTTTGTTGTGGAATTTTTTGCGACACAGCATCCATCGAAATTGCTGGCCAGATAGAGTTTTCCTGTTTCTAAACACAGATTTGCTGCTGTGAAATTTAAAATATTTCATCACAACAAAAAAATACATTGTCGGCTGTGAAAAGAAAAATTGTGATCCGGAATCACATACTAGAGGGCATTGCAGCAGAGGCGACGCAATTTGTTGACATTTTTTGATGCTAATGATTGAAGGCGCATAAAAAAGACGCCATACCAAACATCAAAATGAGGGACTGCATTTTCATATTTCGTCTTCAATTTTCAACGGTAATTTTCCAAACGGTTGTTTATACTTAATAGTAGGACGCGCTTTACTGTGCGCTGTCACAGTTAATAAAAAAGGGGCGCGTGCACGATACATTCCGCAGCTGGAGGCCGCTACATCACCCTCTCCCGAGCGCGGGAGAGGGTGAGGCCGCGCGCCGTGCTCAGCCTCACGAGCGCGGGGTGGCGCCCTCGTGCCATGGAACGCGCGCGCACCCGCGGCTGCGTGTGACAGCGCTGTAAAGCGCGTCCTATGGTAAAGATATAAACAAGTGTTTGTATTGACGTTTCAATTTGCATATATGAAGCTTTTATTTATGATACAGATGCAAGAGGTTGATACCAGATAGTATTGGGGATAGATAGATAGATACATAGACGAAAAGTGCGTGAAGTATCCAAAAGAACGCTATCCGCATTAATATCCTCACTCACTCGTCATAGCTGATATATACCTCGTTCCACTGATCGTGTAGTATTTTATGTTTAGAAAGCAGTAGTACGACAATTCTTAAAAACGATACTTTGTCAACATCTCCACCGGCACACAAGATCTCTACGGCACAGCCGAACCCGTTAAATTTCAAAAGGTTGTTTGGGAATTTTTTTTATTTATTTTATGAACTATGTAAATTTCAATAACTTTACTGATTCCTATTCTCTCTATCTTTACATGTTATTTTACTTCGCATTGCCAACTCTTCACTGTAATGCAATGGGTTTCTTACTGAAGAGGTAAACAAATAACAACCATGAGGATATTATTCCAGCTTCTTTGTTGCCACTGTAAACATTCTGTGCGTGTATCTTGCAGCAGAGACAAGGAAAGTTAATCACTGAAAGAAGATCACCATGAAGCGATTGATGAGAGTTTAAACGTTGCGAACTAAAGTTCTACTACGTATTTTACCGACGAATTGCCGCAAAATTTTTGCCTATCATGGTACCATAACAATAACTGGTCTGTTGGCAAATTCCACATATTCTGAAAAAAAAAATTCACGAAATTTCAATTTTGAAAAGCAATGCGTATATTGACACTTCGAATGACAGGGTCGACGTTTTCACTGTTTTGCCTCCACTGTACTATTGCATTTCCGGACGCGGAAAAGGCGCTAGATTTCATTCGAACCAAGTTTGGCGTTCTTGACGGGTCCCTGCGCTCTAAAGCAATACTGCACAGAAGAGCTGGCGTTGTGTTGATAAAATAATATGAAGGCTGTCTCGTTGCTTGGCTTCGAGTTAAATTTTGACGAAAATTCCTAGGTACCCATCTTATCGTAGTGTTGTTTTGCCACATTTTATGATTACGCCTTCTCCCTCATGCTTATGTATTGAGGCGGTACGGCATCACAAGAGGGGTTCCACTAACACCAACAATGAGGCAGAGAATCACGCAGAATATGAGTCCGACTGATCACAGGTAATCTACCGATGCTCAGCGGTGCAAAACAAACTCTGTTGAAAACTGGAAATATCGGGAAGTTTTTCCGCAAAGAATTTATCCCCCCGCCGCAGGAATGAAGATACGGCTGAAATATTAAGATATTACAGTTACTGAAGAGTGCAGGACGTAGCCTATAGTTACGCTTCTTGCTTTGTTTTCGATCGCGGCACAGCACTGATTGAGTAATACTGATATTTTTCTAATTTCGCAATTTAGAAAGAGTATGAAATGATTTAGGTCGAATTTCGTTATAAAATCTCGTGAATAACCAATAATAAAAATATTCGAGAGCAAAAGAAAAAGGCTCATCGTAAATCTCTGTTCGAGGCAGACTTCTTTATATCTTCTTTCCGTCGAAAAGCCTCTGCCTCGAATTCCGCGGTGCAGACACAAAATTCATGGTCGCAATAAGCATTGCATTGCGTCGCGCGATTATAAATAAACAAATATCTGGCGAGTTTTGAACGTGTTAAAGAATATCGATTTGCAATATTTAGCGATGACAAATTCTATATGCGCTTCGAGCAGGCGTTGCCCGCCGTGCGGTAAACGAAAGTAAAGAAGGATCAGATTGAGTCACGCCCGCCAGCCCAATGAGTATGCTCGCCTGATGAGGAGCGCCCGCGCTGTGGCGCTGTCGGCCCCGCTATTCGCTGACAAAATATGCAGCCGGTGGGATCGCCGACGTGGTCGGCGTAGTAGAAAGCTCATCGTTTCTGCGCAGAGCGCACTTCTGCGTGTCGCGATGATAACCTGTGCCATTGCCGCAGAACGGGACGATCCATCTACTTTGCGCATTGCGGCGGCACCATGAAGCTGTATTGCCGTGTTTTCGACTACAGTTGTGTTCTTAGCATTTGTAAACTTCGAGCATTGCCCGCATTTCGATTGCGTATTCCATGCGTGTTTCTCAAATTTGGTGCGTATTGGCGCTTCTAATAGCGTATATGAAGTTTGCGTATTTTATGTTTTCACCACCCGAGAAAAAGGGTGATTAGCGTTATCAGTCCTGAACGCCCGCGACGTCTGTCTGATCAAGAAATCATATTTCACGATGTAATCTTGGCAGCAGTATAACAACGTAGAAATATGATTTCTTGATCAGACAGACGTCGCGGGCGTTCAGGACTGATAACGCTAATCACTTTTCTCGGGTGGTGAAAACGCGTCAAAATACGCAAACTTCATATACGCTGTTAAATATAGTACGCACCAGTAACTCATTGAACTTGAAAACACGCATGGAATGCGCGAAATCAGAAATGCGGGCAATGCTCGAGGACACAAATGCTAGGAAAGCACAACTGTAGTCGAAATAAACAAACACGACGGCACGAGCGCTTCTGTTCTCATGAGGGTGCCGCCACAACATCGCCGCACAGAGTAGATGGATCGTCCATTCTAGGATGTGCTGGGTTATCATCGCGACACACGACGAGAGTTCAGTCAAGAATAGCGCTCTACGCGAAACGATGAGCTTCCACTACGCCGACCACGTCGACGATCCCCACCGACGCCATATTTGTCAGCAGATAGCAGGAACCGCGACCGGCATACAACGCGCGCGGCCGAGCGCTCCTCATCAGACGACGCTCGTGGGTTGGCGGAGCGGGCTCAGTCTGATCCTTCTTTTACTTCGTTTACCACACGACAGATGGCGCGTATATAGCTCGAAGCACTATAAAATTTGGAAATTTCCGTCATGTCGCTAAATATGCTACAAAATGTGGTTCAGAATATTCTTTAACAAAGCTTTTCAGAAACATTCGCCGGATATTTTGTTTATTTATAATCGCGGCACTTTTGAGGAAGGCTCTAATCCAACAGCCGACGTGGATTTGGCTGACGTGCTTTGGCACCGCGGATGCATCGCAGTGAAAAGGCAGAGAGCTTTCGACGGAAAGAAGATATAAAAGAGTCTGCTTTTCGTTGAAATGTTCTACGATGAATATTTTTCTTGCTCTCTATTTTTGTGTGGTTGGGTTTCTTTTCACAGCTTTTATAACGTATAGTGGATGAAATTCGATTTTCAAATCATTTCATATTTTTCTTTTTTTTTTTCTAAGAAGTGCAGGGAGTGGCGGGTCCAGAAAATATCGGTATTACTCCACGGCCAATCGGATAGCGGTACTGGCGGATAAGAACGTCGAAGAACGAAAGCAAGAAGCGTAACGATAAGAAACTACGTCCTACGCTTCTTAAGATATCAGTAACTGTAACTGTCTTAATATTTCTAGCCATTGTCTTCATTTCACGTCTAAAAAACGAGGGTTTCGACAAACCCAGTCCTTGCCCGGAGAAAAACTTTCCCGACATACATGTTTTCCAGTTTTCAACAGAGTTTGCATTTTTGCACCGCTGGGTGTTTATCGGTGTTATCTGTAGGTGGGACCCCTATTTGTATTCTGCGTGATTCCATCTCTGTCTACCGTGCACCGCTGGGTGTTTATCGGTGTTGTCTGTAGGTGGGACCCCTATTTGTATTCTGCGTGATTCCATCTCTGTCTACTGTGCACCGCTCGGTGTTTATTGGTGTTGTCTGTAGGTGGGACCCCTATTTGTATTCTGCGTGATGCCATCTCTGTCTACCGTGCTCCAATACGCCGAATAACTGAGGGAGGAGAGAGGCGAGAGCCAACACTTCCTAGGTAAGAAAGCCATTGCGCTGATAGAGATGCCGTCCACCGCGAAGGACAACGCTGATCACAAATTGGACTCGACGATTGCTTTAACTTTCGGCTCAAATTTGACTCGAAGCCAAGCGCTGACGAAGTACCCGTTCCCAATCTGTCTAGCGTTGGCCTTCGCTGGTGACGCAAACATGTCAGCACAACGGCCTTGTCTTCTGTGCGGTATTGCTAGAGCGCGAGGGAACGTCAGAACGCCAAGCTTTGGTTCGAATGAAATCTAGCTGCCTTTGTCTCCACTGCAGTCCTCGAACGCGTTAGAACGCGAAATGTCCGCGTCCGGCGTAAGGCTCTCGCATTCGAATGCATTCGATGAGTGCAGTGGAGACAAAGACAGCTGGCATTAGGTCGACCCACTAGTCATTCGAACCAGAGCTCGCTGTCTTCCTGTCCCCACTCGCTCTCATCCCCTTCTCTTCTTAGTTTCTCGGCGCATTGCTTTCAAAGTGAGCACGATAGTTATTTTTGAGACAGGTATGACATTGGAATTTCGCCAACAGACCAGTTAATTGTTATGTTTTCCCTGTGACCAGGTAAAGTTTTTACGACTTCAATATTCCAATTCGTCTACAACACCTAAATTTTAAACCACGTAGCAGAACTGAATAATAGTTCGCAACGTTTAGACGGCTCTCGTCAATCGCTGAGCTTCATGGTGATCTTCTTCCTTAGATTGCAGTGATTGGCTTTCTATGTGCTCTGCTGCAAGATACACGCGCAGAAGTTTGCTTTACAGTGTAAAAGAAAACTGGAATAATATCCTCATGGACGTTATTTATTTACCTCTTCAGTAAGAAACCCATTGCATTACAGTGAAGAGTTGGCAATGCGAGTAAAATAACATGTAAAGATAGAGAGAATAGGAATCAGTAAAGTAATTAGAAATTTACATAGTTCATAAAATAAATAAAAAAAATTCCCAAACAACCCTTTTGAAATTTAACGGATTCGGCTGTGCTGGTAGAGATCTTGTGTGCCGGTGGAGATCTTGACAAAGTATCGTTTTTAAAGAATTGTCGTACTACATTTCTAAGCTTATAAAATACTACACGATCAGTGGAACGAGGTATATATCAGCTATGACGAGTGAGTGAGGATATTAATGCGAATAGCATTCTTTGGATACTTCACGCACTTTTCGTCTATGTATCTATCTATCTATCTATCTATCTGGCTATCTAACCTCTTACGCCGCGGGTCGATAAATAAATAAAAAAGACCGGCGCCGGCTGGGATTCGAACCGTTGACCCTTTGATCAGCAGGCAGACGCGCTAACCACAGAGCTATGAAGGCAGTCATTCAACGCACTCTAAACACTTGTTTATATCTTTACCATAGGACGCGCTTTACAGCGCTGTCACAGCTACCGGTGCGCGCGCGTTCCATGCACGAGGGCTCATTCCGCTCTCGTAAGGCTGAGCACGGCCGCTAGCTCACCCTCTCCCGCGCTCGGGAGAGGGTGATGTAGCGGCCGTGCTCAAGCCTCACGAGGGCGGAATGAGCTCCTCGTGCATGGAACGCGCGCGCACCGGTACTGACAGCGCTGTAACAGCGCGTCCTATGGTAAAGATATAAACAACCGTTTAGAGTACCGTTGGTTGAGACTAGCTGAGACGCCAGAAAGTCTGGTCGGTACCATTTTGAGTGTTTGTGCGTATGGCGCGTGCTTTGCTCGCCTTCCTAAGTGACACAAACGCACGTGCTGGGCTGCGGAGATCGTGCGCAGGGCTGTGAAAGTGTCAACAAATTTAGAATCGCCTCAAGAGTGGGCTGGCGTATCTAGAGTGTGCCGGCCACCTGACGAACGCGCATAACTCCGCACCGTTTGATGCTATTCGCATTAACGTAGATAATCATTCCCAAAGGATGGGTTCTGCTGATTTTTTTTTACAGCCCCTCATTTTTAATAGTATGTATGTGATTCCCTATGTGTCAATCTGCAATCTGCTTTCTTTCACAGCTGCATCCTGTTCATTTTAGACTTTATGTTAACTAAGTAGAACAAAACAAGCTGTCCACCATTTTTTTGTTGTGATAATATTTTAAATTTCACAGCAGCAGATCCGCGTCCTTCAACGTGTGTTTAGAAACAGGAAGACAAAACATGGCTGCAAATATGACCAACGAAGGTTCGATGGATGCTGGTGTCACGGTCAAGGAACCTCCGTTTGCTCGCCTTCGCTAAATAATGTAAACCTGGTGAGTTCATTATACCCTTCGAGAGTTATACTGTAGTCAGACGGGCATATTCAAGGCATTCTTAACGAACTTCTTAAAGAATAAAAGAATTAGCTCGCGATATGGCGCTTAGCAGCATGCGCTGGTTCGGCAACTTTTTAAAGGAGTCCGTTCTAAGGAATTTAATGTGCTCACCTGACTTCGGTATTAGTTTCTTCCTTCAAGTGCATAAACGTTCACACACAAAACGTTGAAATTGCAAAAACGTTGAAACTCAAGCAATATCTATCCGTCTAGTAAACCCGCAAATCAAATAAAGAAACATAAACTTTACGGCTGTGGCCTGTTAAATTACAGTAATTCAGTTCGGTACAAAGGTAAGGATGCAAAGCTTCTGCTCTAAGTTAACAGGAACCAGCAATCTGGAAATGTTTAGCACTTCCACAATATACCTGCTCAACAAGGGCGTTAAAACTTCACAAACTAAATGTTGTTGTTATACAGAAACAAAAAACAGCTCAAACGACGACGACGAAGTGAAGAAACGAACACGACAAGACGAAGCTGTCGTGTTTGTTTCTTCACATCGCACAGCTTCATACTGTCGTGTTCGATTCTTCATCTCGTCTTCGTCGTTTGAGCTGTTTTAGAACGTATAACGTTTGCCAACTCGCTAGTTCGCTACATTAGTAAATATTATCGATTTATTTTTCCTAGTTTATTACGACCTGTGAAAACAAAAGACAAATGTTGGAATTACAAGGATATACTGTACCACGTACTCCTACAAAATGACAAACTTACAGCATTCACTTATGTGCATAACGCAATCTTTTCTAACTGGTGTTACTGCTGATGCCTGACGTAGATATTCTCGACATCTGAAGGCAGACCAGACTTAACAAATCAAGCCAAGGTGCAAACTTTTTCGTGTCCCTAATCGCGACCCTAATCCATCCCCTGAAAGCCTGCACACTTGATTCGCAACATGTCTTGTAATTGCAGAGTCGCAATAACGCGTGGATCAAATCGCCTACATCCCGGAATTGCTCAAATCGAAATCTAACGGCCATCCAACGTGACGGAAAGCTAGACGATTTTTAAATCGCGCTCACGTGATATGCTAGAGTGAGATGAAGAACGGTCTTGAAGTGGGGCCGTGAAAGGGTGTCCCTTTAATTGAACTTTGATTGCGCGCCAGCCTTGTTTGGAATCCCTCCTGCACCAATCCCCTTCCGCGTCTCCCCAATTCGGGAAGTGTGGAGGAGGATGATGAGGATGATGGGAGCTCAACGACGCGTAGGGAGCGCCGTTTGAAAGATTTTCAGGCAGACAAGCTTGTAACACTCTGCCGCTCTCGAATATCCGTCTGGTCCTGGCGGAAGGGCGCTCTTGCCGGAACGCTTTAGGTCACAGAAAATTAGGTAAAAGCGAAAGTTTTGACAAGAACATTATGCCAGTGATTTGATACATTGGTTCTCGAACCCGACGGCTGATGGCATTTTTATCTATAAGAGAGATAGTAGAGTTCGATGTGAGAAAAGAAAGGAGGAGATCGGAATGGAATGGGAGTACTTGCTGTTTCAGAGGTGATCAAAATTTGTCGATACAAAGGGTTAAGATAGATATTAAAATTAGTATATTTTGATTGTGTTGTTTAGCCAATGAAAGGTCATAACCTCTGTGGGTGCTTGCCCATTTCGCGTGTTTTATTAGTCCTCACAATAGAAACACAATTCCGCACCTCTACTTTCTCTCGGAGTAATACCGGAGTCTGATGATTTAAAAAGCGTGCTAAGAGAAATAAAAAAGCGCAGAGATAAAATGAGGCTTGGGCGTAAAGAAACACCAAGTAAGTTTAAAATTGAGACAATGTCGATTTTTGCTCGAAACACTGAACAAACCGAAGCTCTGTGCCTAATTATGCACTGCACACAATACACTTAAAATTTTAACTGTCATTTCTCCCCGTCATTTCGTGGGTATGTCTGGCATAGTGGCTGCGATCTGGCCCTATTTCTGCGGGTGTTGGCTTTGTCCACCTATTAAAAAAAACACAATTTCGTATTTATTCAAGGCCCAGTTTAGCTAAAACTATCATTTTTAGGTTGTCATAACGCTCTAACAAAATTTGTGTTAAGATGGTGGTCCCATGGCTGCAAAAACATTAGGGACCTTTGGCAAACCGTTGCGCGTCGCTCCGTGTACCGCACTACCGGAGCCTTTGAAGCATGCTTTAAGCGCGCGCCCCCGTGGTCACGTTACCACCCGGGCGCGCGCTTAAAAGCTGTGCTTCAAAGGCTCCGCGTAGTGCTGTACGCGGAGCACTGCAGCGGTTTGCTAAAGGTCCCTAATGTTTTTGGTGGCCGTGCTTTGGCTCATGTATCCTGGTACAAATGTCGCGTCTCTGCGTGAGTAACGCAATTCGTTCTAATTTCAAATGAACGGCCTGTTCATCTCAATATCTCATGAGCAGAATGTGATATATATTCCTGCAAACGCTAACTTGCACCTAAAAAAAAAAAAAAAAAAACGCGGAAATTGTTGATATTTTTTAAGCACATGCCTCTAGAGAAATCTAGGTTTCTAGATTTGTAATGCAAACCAAGTCGCGTTGTTATTTTGGTTAATAACTAAATTTAGGGCACGTGCAGTCTCGTATTTACGTGTTATTTCACGTGTTTGTTATGGAATTTGTGCACGGATATACTTTGTATTATTTATTTGAGAAGTGTTGGTTTTTATACACACTGAAAGTGTCATAACTCATTGTAGCCATGTAACTAAGAAACTGAACTTAAAGAGTTTATTCCTGACGAATCTAGCTGCCCAGCATAAAAATGAGAAGCGCAAATCTAGCAATTGAGTCGCAGACCCTGCCTTAAAATGCTTAGATTTCGAAAGCTCATCTTAGGATATCTAAGCTTCATCAAATGAACATCGTAGTAGCTTGTACGACATTTTAAATATTGTGCCAGCGGTACTCGAATGATCCTCTATATCAGTGGTTCTCAACCATGCATGCTTCGCGGACCCCCAGTGGATCGGCGGAGATGATGGAGGACCCCGTTTGTGGTGAGGAAGGAAAGATGTAGGTTAAATAATTATGATAGCGATTTAATAAATGGATTGAACTAAGGCCTAGTGTGGTGTAGACTTCTCTTATTGACATTTACACAAGAAAACTCGCCCGAAAATTAGAACGTTTCTTCTTAATTTGAGTAAAGTTAACTTTTATTGCTAGGCTTGACTGATGAGGCTGCGCTTCGCGGACCCCTAAAGGGCCTTCGCGGACCACAAAGGGTCCGCGGACCCCCATTTGAAAACCACTGCTCTATATGGATAATTTCCTTGAATTTATGTTCGAAAGTCACTTGAAATAATTTCACTGTGAAGCACTATTGTTTAAGCTTGACTAAGTGCGCGAAAAACGCAATTCAAGGAAGAGAAGAGTTATTTTGAAAGTGAATTCGTTATGAGTGGTTTCCTCTATCCATTTAAGATTACTTTCCACTATTTTAATTCTTCAAAATATCACTCATTGTTTTGAGTACCGAATACAAATTCAACTGCAGGAGACGATGCACACTTTAGCCATCTCTCGCATGTATAGATATGAAGTTGTAGGTGACGTTCCCGAAGACGATACAAATGGCGGGTTTGATCCTTGTTACAATGTTGCCAACTTCCGGCGTTTCAATTCAAATGTGTTGCTGCTTTGTTGTTAGAGCCGCCTAACGCGACCTTCCGTTGGTACGGGCATGACTCGGCAGATTACTGTTTCCACACATTTCATTTTATTTTAGAGTCACTACGAGTCATCAAAAGTTTTGTTCCAAATATGTTGGAGATGTATTCGTATGGTGCGTGTTGGTGAAAAATCTGACCTCCTTCTCTATAAAAAAGAGAAGGTATCGAGGAAAAAATGCAGACAGTATCGCTTGTTGTGCAAAATACCGCAAATGATGTGACGTGAAAGAAAAAACAATTAGAAAGAGCAGAAAAATAAATAAAAAATGAAAAAGCAGAATGAAAAGAACAAGTAGGATACCTAATGGTTCAATATAGCACGGACACGTTTACACACAGATACATGCACACGGACTTGTAGATAGGCGAGATATGTTGCCCATGAGCTTGAATAAATCAGAAGGCGTACTTTTTTAAAGTACAGATGAACTACCAGCGTCGACTGTATTGCAGCAAGCGCAGTTCTACTGTAAATAATCTGCTAAACCTGGTTACGCCTTAACACTCTGCTACGTGCTCATGAAAGTAAAAAGGAAAGCGAAACAGTTTGCTCGGTAATTTGAGACGAAGGGTGTATTTTTATTATATATATATTTGTTTTTCAGATAGAGGGCAGCTTTGCAATTACGTTTTTTATGTGTATTTATTTACGGATTGTGGCGTTATCAACGGATATTTTTAACTTTGTTACAGTAAACTAAGAAATCACGTGCACTTAATGTTTGTCATATAGTAGTGTAAAAAGCGGCACGGGACCTTAAACATTGATACAAGGAAGCGAATACTTTATCAGCAGTTCACAAATTTCATATTGTTTGCATCATCGTTGTAGGGTTCCAGTTACTCCTTCTTCATCGTACGGATAAACAATACCCTACTGATTGCAATAAAAGGCTTAATAAGCCTATTTTTCGTTAGCATAATCTTCTCTCAGCCCTAAAATGAAACGTGGCACAGCTGCCTGCAAACAGATTATACTGCACTATGAAAATCCTAGCTATATCTGGGTGTATATTTCTCTAGTGAAATTGTCGCACCTCCCCTGCATCGTTCAATAGATTAACCTCGTCGTTTCTTTCAATAAACCCATTTTTCTTTCCTTGACGCCACGCGCAGGGTGAGCGCCGCTCAGCTGATCTTGTGGCCTGCATGTAGTATATTTTCTTCATGGAGCCTACTGTTAAACTTGTATGCGAATGTGAACGTAAACTTATAGACAATAAAACGCATAAAAATAGGTTACAGCTTACATAGTACTAATGTGGTATGATATTACTTGTTGTAAACTCACTTAGTTGTAAACTCGTGATATCATAAATAGTGTGTCGTTCAGAAAGCCAGCAGTAGTTAATCATATTCTCCTTAGATATATGCAATTTGATGAACCACTGCCTGTCTTAACCTTACGTGTATTCTTCGACTACTTCTTCCTCTTCTTCTTATTAATATTATTAAGTCGTCAACGAGAGAGCCAATACCAGGGGTGCTCTTCTGGTCCCAAACGGTCACTTTCGTGTTTCTCGAAAACGCCTCCTCCTTACGAACCGCGCACTCCTATTGGACACAGCGCGCGTGAGAATTCCACGCGGTTCCCATGGGAACGTTCGCGAAACACGAAAGCAACCGTTTGCCGTAACTTTCGCTCTTCGAGTTCGGACCGTGACAATAAAGTGACGTATGACCACGTCCGACCTACGTAGCACAAAGCGGAAGTCGCGTAACTACATTAACTGCGGTATTACTCGACACACCCTACTCTCTGTTTCACTATGAGTGCGAGCTGGTGTGAATGTAGGAGCTACAAGAACGTGCTCCGGGCTTTCAACGTCCCTGTCGAGCAGGCGCGCTTGCGCAGTGCAAGCCAACGCTCACGCAAGCATCGTTCAGGGTGATGCGCTCGTGCTTGTAACTTTTGCTTCTATTGCACGAAGTGGAACAAGCTTTTGGGCAGGATCCTAGAGCGTAGAAAATGGCGGCGATGCTCGTTGCACAACAATGGCTCGACCAACGCGTACAATGACGGGTTTTCTGCGAGCACACCGGTTGCCTTCGCGATGCACGACGACTTCTTTCTGACGACAATGCCGCTTGTCAAAAAGCACTGTTCGATCACAGTGCGACCAGCTGCACGAACAAGAGACGGTGACGATGAGAGATGATGACCGTCGAGCAGCAGTTACTTATCGAATCGCCCTGAAAACTCTCGCAACGGGGAGCTACAAGGGCGCGGTTGCCACCGATGATCACATAGCTAATGCCCAGTCGATGGTGATCAGAGCCGTGACGGCCGTCATGAGTGTCACTGTCAACCGGCTGGGAAGAGACGGCTGTCCCGACAAAACCCCGGACCGGCGGACAATGGCCTCTACCATGACCGTGGAACAACAAGTTCTCTGCGCGCTCCGGTTCTTCGGAACCGGTAGCTTTCAAGGCGTGGTGGCGACTGACGAGCACCTGTCAGTCTCCCAGATGACTGTGAACTAGACTGTCACCCTGCTCATCGACTGGAGCTTGAATGGTCCCGAATGCCGTCGAGGTTGACGGCCCAGTTTGAAGGGAATCTTCGGCCGGTGGCTGAAATAATTTCGAAACTCTATTAGTGGCTAAGACGTGCAAACTATTGGCCCACGAACTATCGACCCACGTATCCCAATATCTTTAGAACCTTTCTTGATATGTGGTGTCAGACTTAGAGTATCATACAAATTTATTGTGACCCTCTACGTGACAGTAAGATGGGGATATACTTTAGGACATTTAAGCAAAATTTTTGTTTCACCATGCACAAGGGCATGCAGCAATGTTTGGGTTTTTTTTTCCCCACTGCCAATCCGTGCACTATAAAAGTCGGCATGTGAATGTTTGCGATCTCAACTCCAGTCCCAGCACTGGCCAGCCGCAACCTTGGACTGTGTCCACACCGAGGATTCCAAGTATTCCCTCCTCCTTTGGAGTCAGAGGCGAACCTTGCCTTGGGGTAGCCCCCTTCCGTGCCCCTCCCTTTCTCACTTAAGATACGTGTCTCACCCTTTCTTATTCCAACTTTCGCACTCCAAAACTGCTGCCACTCCGCCCGAGTCTCGTTCGCCGGTCCCTGGCTCTTTAGGCGCCGTACAAAATCGGCCCACCACAGAGTTCGCCGATCTCTGGTGAACTCTGCGGCGAGCTCGGTACAGGCCCCGCCAATTGTGGGTTGCCCTTTATAAAGCCAATCAGAACATCCAATTGTATGACGGACATGCGCGGTTTGAATGTTCTAGATTTTGAAAAGAGCCCGCAAACCGGGCGGAGCAGGCGGCGGGGCCATTTTCCTTACTCATTTGTCTGGCCGTTGCAACGATTGCAGACGACTTTTGTCAATGTGTGCATTGATGGAACTACTGCCACATTTTGCGTCAAAGGGCACCACAAATGTTCAGTCAACTCAAATTCGAGTGGAAATATTGTCTGAAGAAAGTTTACATGCCTGCATCACCAAGGCGACAAACTCGAAAACGAAACAAACTCTGAAACTCTCTATCGAACCTGTCCCGCGTGGTGGGGCCATGGTACTTCCGAGAAGTAAAGCTAGACGCTGCAGACGACAGGCTTTGCTCGAGATTCGGCAGTGTGGTGCTGTTTAAGTTGTCATCGCGAAAATTGAATGTAAAGGAACGATTTAGGTCTTATAGCACTGGCACCACTGATCTTTTAGTAGGCTGTATCGTGGATAGAGGCCTGTATTGCTGGGGTCAGCGGCACCACCAGCAGACATCGTTTGACACGAGCTAATGCAAGCTACGGGAGAAACGGGGAAACTCAATTTTATTACCTTAGTAGGTCGTTCTTCACCATGAAACTTCTATCGTGTTTTCTGCAAATAACAGTAAATATTGAGGGCAAGAATATCAAACCCGTTAGAATACCAATCTTTTTAAAATAAATGTGGGGTGGTTGAGGGTCGAGGGCGACTTTGTTGGGCGTAAACTGCTGATGTGTTTAATAAGACGAGGGTTACCGAGAGTTATTGTGGAGTCATTCGTGATCTCGAACTCATCAGAGCTTAGCAAACGATAAGTTAGAAGACCTTTACTGGGTACATTCGCATCGTTTTAACTGCTTCTACATAGTACTTCAGGTGAAAGATTTTACTTTGCAGACTGCAATGAAGCTTTCCGTGAGAAACTAAAACTCGGAGCGTGCCGTTCAGTCGCTGAATATATCATTTATTCAGCAAGCGAAGCACGCGACTTTGGCAAAGTCGGTGGTGCTCGGGCCCATTTTTTAAAATCAACGTTCGAATACTTGACGAATGTAGATGTGATCTCCAAGCACCTGATATAATGATCGCAGCACATCATAAAATACTCGCCTTCGAGCACCACGTAAAAGCTTCAATATTCCTACTTTTGCGTGTTTCTCCCTTAGACTTGCGTGTATTGCCTGTTGTCAAGCAATAGCCGCCGGTGATTCCACCAACGGGTTCCCGGTCCGCGATCCAGACTTGCAATGTGGGAGTTATAATGCCTCGCACCCGCGGAGTGCTGCACTGGAGAACCGGCCCCGAACGAACTTGCCGAATGTACCGAGTGCAGCCTGATGCTGTCGCCACAGATGTTGTAGAAGAGTACCGACCTGAAACCGAAACTAGCGCATTTCTGTTCGACGGGATGGATGGGAATGCGAAAGTGTAGTCGCTGCCAACGTTTATCTATAAACGTTGATTAAGCAACTCGGCTGTCAGAGATAATTACAGGCGGTGTAAGTTCCCGAAACCAGCGCACTACAAAACATCATACTTTAGAGAAAATTGATGGCACTGTACGCGAAAAAGCTTGCTCCGTTTT
>JAZHYW010025424.1:0-14600 GCA_037355805.1 Ixodes ricinus | reverse complement strand
AACCGGTTGGAACGACAAGTTGCCATAGCAACGAAGCGCCAAACGGTCGTTTCGTTCGTGTTCGTTCAGAACGCAAGGAGTTGAGCCGGGCTGAACTTTTCGTTACGTTCGGGAACGACGGGAGCGACAGGCCAATCACAGGTCGAGGAGAGCTCGGTCGCGCGCGTTGCATGCCGGTCGCGGGCCGGCTCCTTCTATTTGCAAACATGGCGTCGGTGGTGATCGTCGGCGTGGACGGCGTGGTGGAAGCTCATCGTTTCCCGTAAAAGCACTATCCTTGACAGTGAATTTTCGTCGTGTGTCGCTATGATAACCCATCACGTACTAGAAGGAAGATCCACCTCCTCGTGCGGCGATCTCGTGGCGGCACTGTCAAGACAGCAGAAACGCCCGTGCCGTCGTGTTTATTTACTTCGACTACAGTGGTGCTTTCTTAGCATTTGTGTCCTCGAACATCGCCCGGATTTCTTTTTTGGCGCATTCCATGCGTGTGCTCAAGTTCAAGGTATTACTGGTGCGTACCGTATAAAGGATGCGAATTTTCACGCGTTTTCATCACCCGAGAAAGGTGATTAGTGTTAGCAATCCTGAACGCTCGCAATGTCTATCTGATCACGAAATTATATTTCTACGTTGCTGTATCGCTGCTAAAATTACATCGTCTTTTATTATCGTAGAAAAGGCGTGTGGCGAGATTTGTACTGTTGGCAAAGTCGTGTATTAAAGTCGTGATTGTGCAAGACGGCGTACTGCATCTTTTTCTTTTTTAATGCACTACCCTGCAAGCGTATCCTGAACAAAAAAAATAGAGTTTAAGGTCATAGAAGACGGTCTGTCTATTTTCTGTTACGCAAGTGAGTGGCAGCGCGTCCCCTTCTTTTTAGAGGCACCGCTGAAACAGCTGACGGCGGCGGAGAGGCGGTCGCCGTGCTGCCGACCCGCTGCGCTTGTGGCAGTGGTTGCAGGAGTGTACGCGCGGCGCAGAGCGGTCGCTCTGGTCACAACGGACGCAGTCGTGAATAACGGGTTCGTTTCAGATGTCTGAACCAGCCTTTACACAGCTATTGTAGGCGCACAGCAGATCTTCGTGACTGTACGTCGCCGTAGCCGACACCTCCGGCTGTTCCGGTGAGGATTTCGCGTCGGGCTGGAAACCGTCCGCCATGTTTGTAAGCGTAGCTGGGTTGCTTACTATTGGCTAGGAGCAAGAGCTGAAGCTCGTTTCTCATTGGCTGTTGATTCGTTTGGTTGCATGCGGTTCCATGTGTGTGTACACGTCGCGTACAGTTGTCGTTGAAGTCGGAGCGGTTGCATTCGTTCGTAAGCATAGTGGTCGCTCCGAACGCAAGTGTGTGAACGGGCCTTTAGAATTCTCAGCTGTCCATCCAACTCGGTTCTATCAAAATCACCGATGTTCCTAACATGCAGTAGCCAGTATGAAGAAACAAGGTAAATTGACCATCATGCAGAGCTGGCGGAAAAATAAATCTGTATATATATATATATATATATGCATGCATGCATGCTCAGACTGAGAGCGGCGGAAGGAACGAGGAAACGTCCGAAGGGTTTCCGAGTTTTTTTCTTTTCCTTCTCGTGCCGAGACCCTTTTTCGAACCGAGTGACCGCCGCCGGTATTGCCACGCATCTCAGCATGACAAGAGAAAAAGCCATGGAGAAGGATGCCTCGTCTTCGAACGCGCCAACGCATAATGCCGCCGATGACGGAGCCGCCCTCGTCCAACAGACAGGGGATGCCATTTCTGCCTCCTTCGCCTCAAGCGTGAGAGCTGCCCTGCTTCCAATCGTCGATGCCAAGGCCGATCTCGCCCCACACGGCCAGCAGTCTCAGCAGTCCCTGTCGCAGAACTCTGAACGCGAGCTATTCGAACGTCAGCACGGCGAGCTTTAACATCCACAGACGCGCCAAGAGATCGCATCCAGCATCGCCGGAACCCTCGCCCTGCTTCCGCCGGAGGTATACGGCGGAAGCAGGGGAGGTGTACTGAAATCATTTCTACCAGAGGCTCCAATGCGATCCAACTACCTCTGGTGAAGCCCCACTGCCCATTCCGGGAGCGAGGGTCCGTCAGGCCTACGACATTCTGCGTGACCTCGCCCAGAACACCAGAAGTTTGTCCACGAGATATATCCACGAGATCCAGCATCTCCACCCGTATCGGTTCTACTGGGGTATGAGGCCCTCTAATGCTAAGTGAGTCCGGCAGCTTCCCTGGGTCTTCGAGACCCACCAGTGCCGTCATCGACGGCACGGTCGTCTCCTCGACGCTCCTGGATGATTTCCCGGTCGAGGACTTTCTCGCCCATGCATTTTGCGAGGCTGGCGTTTCGGCCGACCTTGCCCGTGCTTGATCTTGGACCGAAGAAAACGACCCATTGGATCAGGACTCGACGGCCACCACCGCCGAGCGAATCCTGGAGTGGCTCAGCAGGACCGACAGTGTCATCGAGCCCCACGCCGATGACGACTCCTTCGACAGCTACGATGGCGAGGAGGAAAACCACACCAACACAGAGGAACACACTACAGACAAGCAAAGCGACGTCGAAGACTCCGAGTCGGACCTGGGTAGCACTGCCTACAAGTCGAAAGCGACGGGACCTCCGCCGCCAGTCCACCTGACCCAGCAGGCACCTCAAGTCGACTGGGCAGTGTTTAGTGAGGCATGTAGTTTTCACGGGCCGCCCGTGAAGCACGAAGGCTTTTTGCTTCACGGCCCGCCCTTCTCTCCCTGACCAGGTCCCCACGATTGATGCCGCCGTAACCAACATGTTGGTAGCATCATCGAACGCTCCTCACGTGGTCCGTACCTCAACCCCGTCTTCCTCGTATCCAAGTCAGCCACCGAGTCTCGCTTTGTTTTAGACTGCGCAACACTTACTCCTTACCGCCAGGCACCTTAGTTCCGCCTTACTCCCTACCCCAGGCCATCAAAGTAAACCCATTCCCGCCCCAAGCGCATATGATGAAGCTCGACCTGGCCGAGGCCTTTTACCATATCACGCTTCATCTCACCTCCTGTAATCTGACCACATTTAGAGTAGGCCGCCGTTATTGCCGTTTTTGCCGTATGCCCTTCGTGATACGCCCGGCGCCGTTTTACATGCAGCTCTTGGCAACAGCCATTTCCAGGGAAATGCGCGCGCGTGGACTCTGGGCTTGGTCTCATGTAGACAACTTCTTGTGCGCCCATCCCGACCCAAAGAAGTTGGCGTCTACGGTGCGCCTCCTCGTGGAGGACTTGCTGTGGTCGGGATTTCGCTTAAACCTAAGCGACACGAGCAGAGCCCACGCGACGCATAGGTTTTCTTGGGTTCAGGCTCGACACAGCCGATGACACCATTTCGCACACGCCAGAACGGCTCCGAGCCATTCCTCGTGTCCTTCGCTCGCTGGAGCGCCCGCTTCCCCTCAAGGCGCTCCAGGGGGCGGCGGGCTACTTGGCATTTTACTTTTCTCTCTATGGCTCTGGCTTTTTTTCTTCTTCGTCCCCTGTTTGACAAAGTTTCAGACCAAATTCCTCTTTCACTCAACTGGCTTCCCTTTCTTCTGCGTGTTTGGCCGACTTTGCCGCACTGCCAACCGCTCCCCTTTTCCCCGCTACCCAACAGCGCATGGGCAGATGCCTCCGGAGTCGGTTACGGCGTAGATGTTGGGGACTGTGCGCAGACAATCATCGCCCCTCTGCCGAGGCCATATATATACCTCCGGAAGGACTCGCCGTGTTGTGGTGCGCGTGTATTGCCGAGAAAGGGACTCTTTTACACACGGAGAACAGAGCTTTGGCTCTCGCTCTGCGCCGCGGCCATGGACGAGCTTTGCCTTGGGCACGTGTAAGATAATACTCTTGAGGTGAGGACAGCGCTTAGGACAACGCGCTTCTCGGCAGTGCAGATAAAGTTCGCTTTTCACTTTCTCTCTGTCCGCTCTCTCACTATGGTTTCAAGCGGCGACGGCAGATGACTCGTCGACCCGTGAGCATGGCAAGGCAGCTCGTGCCCGCCTGCATGCTCCACACGCGCAGAGCTCCAGCGAGGTTGTCGCTCGTGCAGAAAAATCACGGTGTACCGCGGTGTCATGGCAACGAAATAATTTGTTTCGCTCAGTCATAGCAGTTTCGCTGCTTTGGCCGCTGGCGACACTGTCAGCCGCCGAGCACGAGTGGTCTCGCTGAACGATCTAGCGGTTGGATTTGCCCGTCTAGATGTACGGACAGTATCTGTTCATTCCTGCAGACCTGGCAGAATAATTCAGCCTCCAGCAACGTGACCATCATCCTGCGGGCTATAAACAGCTGAGGTTGTACCGCTAAATCCGAGGTACTTCTCCACAGCTATGCGCAGCATCCTGCGACGGAAACCTCACGTGCCTTGCTCGATGTACATGAGCCTCGCCGTTTGTCTCGTGATGCGCGCGTGTCGACGAGAAACCCCGGGACTTTCTTCATAGCACTGAGAACTGAGCTCTAAATATCGCTCGCGCCACCCATGGACAGCTCTGTCGATGGCTATTGCCATTGCCATTTTTCTTCTATATTTTTATTTATTCAGATTTATTTAAAAACCTCGGGAAGCCCTTCGCACGTTTCTTCCGCCGCCCTCAGCACGAGAAGGAAAAGATGTCTCGCGCCGAGAGCGCGAGGACTCGATGGCCCGCCGGCTCGCCATCGCGTGTCAAGCGCGCAACGGCAGGTCGGCGGGGCTCGTGACCGACGGTACCCATTTTATTGGCATATATTTATTATGCCAGTGATACCGCACTAGGCAACATACAGAAAGCATAAAGTCGCAACGACAAGCGCTCAAAGCCAGAGTCTTTCGCGATCTGAGAGCCTTTGCTAGAATACAAGGAGGCTATGCTCAGACACGTAGCATTACGCACGCGAGGGTATGCTTTGGCAGGCTTGCAATCGCTCGCAGCTTACTTCACGAGCACCGAACGACTAAACGCCTGCCAAAGGTACTATCGCGAGCATGCTGCATGTGTTTGCAGGGCTTGTCGCTGTCTCTATGTCTCTGTCTGTCGCTCTCAGTGGGACTGCAAGCATTAAGGAAAAGAAGAGAGCGCTGCACTGGCAATAGCCCAAGGCAAAGCTCGTCCATGAGCCGCGGTGCAGCGCTAGAGCCAAAGCTGTGTTGTCCGTGTGTAGAGAAGTCCCTTTCACGCCAATGCACGTGCACCAGAACACGGCGAGTCCCTCCCAGAGGTATATTGGCCTCGGCAGTGGGGCTATGATTGCCTGCGCACAGTCCCCTACAAGTACTCCAAAACCGACTCCGGAGACATCTGCCCATGCGCTGTCGGGTAGCGGGGGAAGGTGGAGCGGTGGGCAATGCGGCAAAGTCGACCAAACACGCAGAAGAAAGGGAAGTCAATTGAGTGAAAGAGGAATTTGGTCTGAAGAAGTAAAAATCCAGAGCCATAAAGAGAAGTTTAAAATGCCAAGTAGCCCGCGGCCCGTATAATAAATATAATATAGTATAATATAAGAACACCCGACTGGACATTGGGAGGCCCAGAGTTCAAATGCTAGCTCCGCCGTTTATTTTGGCTTTCGGCGGTTTCGTGAAACATTGATTCATTCGATAAAGTACTGTTCATTGATCTGCATATTTTCAAATTTATATAGTATACATTTATATATATAAGCTACGTCCGGACTTTATTTTATATTTTTGCGTCCGCACCTTCTTTAATTTTTTCTTATATATAAATGCACCATTTTTCTAGCGTCACAGAATCGGCCAGCGCTTTCGATAACCATAGGTAATTGCTTGGAAATAGCAAACATGACGTAGGTGTAACATGGCACGACAACGAAGACTAGTGAAAGGAACGAACAACACATAACATATTTTTACAGCTTTCTGTGTTGTTAATGTGTTGTTCGTTCCTCTCTTCAGTCTTCCTTGTTTTGGGCTATTGCATTTACATAATGTTTGACTTTCACCAACTAGCTCAGCTCTCAATTTTATTACTTTATTCCACTTAGCAGTATTTTACTAGAGGATGCCTATAGTTCTGCTCCTTCCTTCAGTGTGAGCGTAGACTCGTCTGCATATCTTAGGTTGCAACAAATTCACTATAGCGACGAGAAGGTGCGAATGATTCTTCCAGCACCCAGTGGGAACTTTCTTAGGGTAGTTTACAAACGCTGCCGAACAACAAATCAGGGATGTTTATTTTCATTTTTATTATATAGAATGCGATGATCCCCGAGTAGCGGGGGTAACATGTATGCTGGGGTATCAAACTATGTAATATAAGTAGATGTAGTGAACAAGCGTTGGAGCTAGAAACGTGTGCAACTTTTGACCAATTAGAAGTATTAAGACGTTTCTAAACGTTGTTGGATACCTGGGACTACTTTAAACCGTTTATTATAAAACGGCTGTCTAGCATTTCAATTAGACAAATTATTGGAAAAACCGAAATAAACCGGTTTTTAAAGACGTGTAACCGGTAACCGAAACCGTAAAAAGTAAAACCGTAAAAAACCGAAACGAAACCGTTATCAACAGGAAGCGGTAACCGTAACCGTAACCGAAACGTTATATTTTTCGGTTTGAGTCCCTGGTTCTCAAGGACGAAACGAGCGTTTTCATTCAATCTCTCCTTCGCAAAACTTGAAGACGTAGCTGGTAAAGCTCCGTCATGTTTTAAAAGTAGTGCGAGGTGCGTCAATGCACGAGACACGTGCAACGTGCAGCAGCCCTTGGGAAAATCATGGCGGCACAGCGCAGCACTGGGCTAGATTTCAAACGCCATGTTCCTGCCAGAAGTGGCACGCGGCACGTGTCTCGAGCATTTCTACAACAATGAATGGCGCTACTTTTCCCTGGACAGAGGGGCTTTAGCAGCTGGGCGTTTGCAGTATCCCTCAGTGACGATATCTGAATGCGGCTCATGGATTGGACCCGAGCACTGCGTGGGCATTATATTTGGCTTGTGATAATTAATTGCTCGAAAAGCATTCGGGTAGTGGCCCGTGTATAATCGCCGCAATGACAGCTGAACCATAACAATGTCTGGAACTCAGGTCTTGTCTTGTGCCTTGCCAACCCCAACGCGTGGCTAGGATCAACATTGGCGCCGTATAATCGGCTCCAGATTATGTGGCCACTTGTTCTGGCTGCGAGTTGAGGAAGTGAAAGCTGCTCGTCTTTTTTTTTCAATTTTTTTCTGCGATTTCGATTGCCTGTGGTGAAAAACGATCGAGTGTTTCACAGAGTCATTATCGTCAGGGATCCGTTCAAAGCGGTATTTCCGCAAAGTGCAAAAATCGTCACATCACCCCTTTAAGGTCCATTTCTTTGTATTTTTCACCGGGGCACATTCGAACGCGTGCGAACGACGCCACGCAGTTTACGTGAGGTGATTCTGAGTGGGCAGTTCAACCGTAACATTATGTTCAATCTTTGCTCGGTTTGTTTGGGTCGCCCTAGCTACATTATAACGCCGCGGTCGCCCTCTTAATACATCATAAAAAAATAAAGTCTGCGGTCTGACGCGTGTGTCTTTCTTGAATAACGGCCTTGTCACGCTGGAAGTAAAAAAAAAAAAACGGTCGGCAGAAATGTTTGAAGCATGCATACATACGAGGCAAATATGCTCCGGGCATTTCCGCCGATAATTCTTTTTCTTGTCAGCAGGGAACAGCGTGTCTTTTGCGTAATCTATGATCTAATGTTACGTGGATCACCTTATAGAACGGTTGAAATACGCGCCGACACATGGTACGGATTTAAACTTGGCTAAACAGCAGAATGTGGATTGCCGAAGCGGCTCCATGTGAAAGCGAACAGCTTTGGTACGCAGTTTCGATTCATAGGAGTTCGAGCAGTCAAAGCGTAATCCAAAAGATTCGCAGATCAAATTTGGAGGCTACGCTGAGATCCACCTCTACGTGGAGAATATACAGAACAAAGACAATGCTGCTCTGCTTCGGGGGAATCACGCAGGCGCAACACAATATAGATGGTTTCGAAAACACCACTCCTGCAGGCTACATTTGCTCTCCGACCCTTCTACATTGAGATAAATGTTGCCGTCGGGAGCTCACGAAACTTCATAGCCGGCACGACGCCGAGTCTGCTACACTGCTACGATGAAAAATTGCAGTTTCCTCTCTCCGAGCACCCGCGGTGTCGGCGAAATCGGGATCGGACAAAACCCTGTCTTCCTAAAATATATTTTGTTTCCCCATGATGCTCGTCCCTCGAATAATCTCCAGACATTCTTGACACCCAGAAACCTGCAGTGACAGCCTACACGAAGCTGCCGCTACGGCGTCTGGAACGCGTCTCCTACGGATGTGTTGAGCCACCCATCCCCTCCCCTACACCACAAGTGTTCCAGAAGGGGGACAAATGACGTCACGGAAGCCGGCCTGTCATGTTCTCGGATGTCACGATCCTGGCCGCTGGTGCTAGACGCCCCAGCGGAACGTAGAGGCGCATCTGAGTGTCGTTTATGTGGAACTCGGCTACGAGCTCCACCATCGCAATTGTGACATCGAGGCTTGTTTACATCAGTGAAGATACACATCAAGAAACAAAATGCTTGTGGGTGTATTAATTGGTATTCTTCGCGCTCCGTAAGCGATTATTCACGGTTTTCAAAGTCGCCATTGCTTACACGTACTACTGCAATATTATATACGTATTTTTAAGCAATTGCGTTATTTACAGTCTACGTACTTTATTGTATGTAGAACGTGGAAATCACAAATGCAAAATAAATAACTGTCTTGAAAGAAAACGTCCGCGCCGGCAACCGAAAGTTTTTTAGAAGTTAAGTGATTGGTGCATTATTCGATAAGAACGCCCGAAAATCAACCACGAAGTAAGATGCGGTAAGATATTAAGCCATTGCCTCTGCGTTTTATATTTTCGGAAACTATCTTAAATAAAAAAATAAAACAAAATTATCAAGTACTATTTTTACGTGTTAGCCTCCAGCAGCACGAAATTCGGATCACCGAGTCCATTTTAGAATCAAAACGAAGCAACCAGTAAAGACCTTGTTCGACATGTACGCGTAAATCCAGAAACTGCAGGAGTCTAATATCTGCGACGGTAACATCTAAAGTTACAAATATGTAATGTAAAAAAAACAGGCTTAAAAAAAACACGTGCCTTACCGGAGTATTAAAAAAAAATCGCGACTGCCTTATTGAGAATTTTAATATACCTTCTTGGCATCTTTTGCAACGAAGTCATCACGATCAAGTATATAGTTGCATTTCCTATTGCAAAACTGATCATCGATGCCGTTGGTTTTGGTTACTTGGCGAAACGGATGCCTCGAAATTTTACAACATCTTCCATAGTTTATTTAAAAAAAAAATGCGAACGAGCACTGCGAACTAACCAAAAATGGCATGAGCTATGAAACCTCGAAGAAATTATTTCTGACTTGATATTGGACGGTATTTTAGGCTCTTCTACGTTGACTCTGACACATGTCGCAATGTATACACAACGGCTGCAAAACTAGGTTCCTCGGATTTTGAGGACAAGCGGATGATTAGAACCAAAATAAATATTTTTTTCTTAATGCTTCTTTTTCGCTTTGGGAAGCGAAAATCTGATCTATTTCGTTAGCCTTTTTCTCCGCGCACATAGGCAGAAGAAACCAGAGTAGTTGTCGCTAAAGCCCCTCAATGTGTTTGCGCACGTATTGCAAGAAGCGTGCAATGCGCCAGTGCACGACGACGCGACAAAGAAAGACCCACTTCTTTCGGAAAAAAATTTATATGTGGATAGGATCCCTGACGTAGCTAGTCACACCGCGACGAACGAGACGAAGACGTTGTTCGGGAAAACAAGGGGGAATCTATATGAAAGCTGACTAGAAGCTTTAATCGGTCGTTTCTTTGTTCAGTACACACCTTTTCCACAAAGGCGCAGCCTCTTGAATATCGTCACCTTTGGTATGCGGTAAAACATCGTTTTGATCTGTCCACGCCGCTAGAAGGTGTTTAAAAAAAATACGTGATTGTCACATATTGTTCTTTTGCATTACCTATATTTTCTCGCATACTCCAGGTTGAAGTGTTTTATTATTTGTTTCGTCCCGCAAACCAGATACGAAACCTACGTGACTGAGAACGACAGGAAACAAAAAAACGTCTATACGTGAAGCGAACTTGTTGGAATTTAAAGGAGGGAGATCATGGAAGCGAGGACTACGTAATATGAGTCTTCTTTTATTTTTATTTTTATCAAGAAAAATACGGCTTCCGTCTAGTTTTGTGCGCGTGAGCTGTCACGCTTTGTGATGCAGTGCCAAGTTGTGTTTTTCTGAATCAAAATTAACTGTTGGGCTAGTTGGCTATACATTGTTAAAAATCAAAAGCGCAAACACCAAGAAAAGAAGAGGGGACAGGACAGAGCGCTTACTCCAACTATAGCATTAATTTTCCTCCTCTTCCTACCTTCGCATGTCCGGTTTCTTCTTTTTATGTTTTTCTCGGGGAATGCATTAAACGCTCAGTTGGAGTAAGCGCTCTGTCCTGTCCCCTCTTCTTTTCTTGGTGTTTGCGCTTTTGATTTTTAACACTGTATTTTGCATCGAGACAAATTATTTCTGTTCCAGGTTTCGCTAGATCGCAAGGTTTATGGCACGCTTTCACCGAAACCCAGCTGATCCGCGAGCATTCCAAAAAAATGTTCGGTTGAATTCTGGTTCGGTAGTATTCGCGACTCCAACTAACTATAGGTGGCGCCACTCGCTTTCCAAAATGGCGGTTATAGTGAGGGTCGGAGGTGCGTGCCGCTGCTGAGCCTGTCTAGTGTGCTGGCTTCACTGAGCGACACAAATTATATCTGGTAATACGAGAAAGCTAGGATGTTATGAGGACAGGTCACCTCTTTGCCCTGAAAACAAAAACGGTGTTGAGCGTAATACTTACTCCAGGAAGCACGTTTTAATTCTGGAGCGAAACCGAAACTAACCTATATTTTGGATTTAATTTGACGATATAGGTCTTAATTTCGAATTCTTTTATAGGTCAAGATGTGTCTCACATCGTAAAGATTTAGTTAAATAAGTTGTTCGCGGAAACTTTTTTTTTTTTGTGACATACGTACGTGTTCGATTCAGGCACTTCAAATTATTTTGGAGATTTCAGTGTCCTATTAAAGACAGGGTCTTTCATACACCTTAGAGGTAACATAGAATATTGTAGTTGTTGAAAAAATCAGTGCTGATATTTGTGCGTTCTCGCTGCCTTTTCTCGCTCAGATAGTTGTGATGGGAAAGAATGAACTGCGGGCCTTTTAATTGGTTTGGGGTATTTAGATGATTAATTGCTTTATCATTATTCCCAGCACAATCATAACAGAATAAATCAAAATTTTACAATATGCCCACAAAACGTATAAATTAATAAACGCTGTTCTCACTACAACAACCCAAAGACGGAATCAGAGTCAGACAGCTGAAGTGTGTGTGTTTTTTATAGCAACCCGTGACGCATAGGACTTTATATTGCATCCAGTGTTTGACTGTTTGTCTATCTTGATAACAATGTCAGAGTGTTTCATATGCTAAAAAATTGATACCTTTCTGGAAAGACTATTATGGTTAAATGACGTATTTTTGTGATCGTAGCGTTAAGGGGGCATAGATTGCCGTGATCTGTATTAATAATAATAGTATTAAAATTCGAACAATTTAATACGCAATTTTTAAATATTTAATATAATTTGTTGCTTATTATCTAATTTCAAACGCTCGAACAAGTATGACAATCAAAAGTGTGCTAATTATCATCACTGGTGCCAACTGCAGCATTTTTAATGACCAAGTTATAAAACAATAGTCTAAAATCAAAACATTCTCGCTAATGTGAGAAATCCCTGTAAAATTACATTAATTGTGGGTAAAGCGTACTTTGCTTTCAATGTCGCGACTTTTGACACTCGGCAAGAGTTACAAAGTCGTCGCCAATATCCTTCCAGACCTAATGCCCTAAAAAAATAATATAAAAATATATATTTTTTTTAATTATCAATTTTTTATAGCATTTAGTTACTTTCATTTTTATGCTCCGTCGTTTTGCCAATCTCAGCCTTTCCAGTTCGAAGGAACGCCTACCTGCTTGCACGTCTGCTCACTGCAGCACGTTGCGTTGGCGTTGCAAGCCGGTGAAACAGTTGTGAGTTTTAGTATTGCGTATACGAGTAAACGCAAGCGCTATGTGTTTGCGTTAGCTTTGCGTGTTCTACACTGCGCGTGCGCGGAGCCCAAAATTTTGGTCTTGGATTGGCGCATGGCGATGAGGCGCACGCACAACGTGGGGCACGCAACTCTAACTCAAACGCACAGCGCTTGCGTTTGCTTCTATACGCAATACTAAAGCTCTCTAGTAAGGTACAATCCCATACCGGCTGCAGCACTACGTTGGGACAGTGAAGAGTGTTATTTGCGTTCGGAAATGACAATTCGCGAGCCATGATCGCGCGCAGTTCCGCCACGCCCGCTGCACGGGAGAATCGGGGGACCCTCACTAGAGCGCTTCCCTTTTCCGCCGCGGGAGGGCGAGCAACTAGCTGGAGACGCGAATAACATTATTTGTAATTTATTTTATTTAGCGTCGTTGTTGTTCTGCAGTGCGTAGCTGAGCTACCACTGTTTATAGGGAACATAAATACTATCTAGTTGCGCATAAAAAAATAACACATTTAATAGCGTTGCCGATCACGTCCGGTGTCTCGCCCACTTTGCCAAGTAACCGCGCTGTTGCGGCTCGAAGCACGCAGGTTCATCCAGCTACCTGTCAAGCGTGCTATGACGACGCAGTCCCTATCCCCGATCCCGTACCTTCTACGAGCGGGGAAATGTTTTCTTTGAAACAACACCATAATGCAGCGCAACGCCTTGTTGCGTTGTCCATGCCCATCCCCGAAAGCCAGCGTCCACACTGCTCGCATACATAAAGACGCTTTGAAGACGCGCCAGATTGAGCCGCCATAGCCGACCTTTCTCAAGTCTATGCGGAGAGCTAGTCGTCTGCTTCCAATAGGTGACCGGCGTTTGGCAGCAGCCGCAAAGCACTCTGGGTATTATTCACTTCCGGTTCGTAGCTAGCAGCCGACGCAGCCCCATGACGGCTGTGGAAGCGTGTGCGGGTGTTGAAAACCGATCACTCCGGGCCACGTTCCTCTGCTGCTGGGTGACTTACGCACTTCTGAACATCTCAAGTTACTTCTACGGATATGTTAAGTAGTAATCGGTACGCAGGAGCATTGAGAACGGCCACGAAAGCGCAGAGCGAGTGCGGCCGGCGGCAAGCTGCACTCGCACCGCGCTTTCCGGATCTTCGCATGAAAACTCAGGTTAGATGTTTCGTTTTCATTTTGAGCCAGTGTTTTTCATTTGGGTTCTGTTTATTTTCGATGGTTACGTTAGATCACATCACCGACTGAAATAGGCGCGAATGTAAGCCGTGGACGCGGCCAGCTGAAATGCCCGATCGGAGGTCTGGCGTACTTTTCTCATTTTGTTAGAACACCTGAGACTGGGTAAGAAAATCTTGAAGCAACCAAAAGTTGAAGACAGAAAAAGAAATCGGTCAGACGGCGTTTCAAACTCAGCTAATATGTTTTCTCGCGCGATCGAAACGCCACTTCCGTACACAAGTTAGTTTCGACGACATCTGACTACGTGACAATCCTTGCTTTTTAACACTCACGCGTTTTTGGTACTTCAACCAAGTTGTCCCCCGTGAACTACCATAACCCTCCCTCCCCCCCCCCCTCCTTCACATTTTTTTAATGATGTCGAGTAAGAAAGCATGCATAAACGAGCTCCGATTGCGATATGAGCTACGCCGGGTCGTACTACCGCTTTATTATCAGTCAATATGAAGGTGCTGCCCATTTGCTTTTGCTTCTTTATATTACAGCAAGCTGACCTAGGTCCTTTTGTTTATTTATATTATAGCAAGCCACCCATTCACGCCGCTTCGCGGGAACAGTCTGCGGCGGCTCATTACAGAAAAAGTTAATCCGAGCTGTCGATGTAAGAATTAAACGGCCTGGCGATGGCGCTGTATGTCGACGAAACGTCGTGCCATGAACTGATTGCCTGCGAGATCGCATCCCGCGTTCTCGCGGATGCCTTGCACGACAAGCAGTGCTCACCCCTTCGCGGATTAATCGAGACCTTTTTGGTGGGTGCCAAAAGACTGTTAGAGATCGTTATTTCCCTCGGCCCCTACCTGAAAAAAACGAGAACACGTTGAACTGGCCTGTAATAATATTGGCCGCGCATAAGCGGTCACCGACGTTTGTTTGTCACAGGTCACCTCGCTCCATCACTCGCTTAACAGCGACGGTCCATCATTGCTTCCATGCTTTGTTTCACAGGAACTGTAACATCTTATGCCCTCTATGGCTTGCGTTAGAACAACGTACCGCGGAGCTGTGAACCATTTTCACCGAGAATGCAGCACGGCTACCACGCATGCAGCTGGACGAACCACGACCGGCACCGGACGAACCGGAAGCGCGAAGTCACGTGGTGCCTCGCTTCGGATGACGAAACTTCCGGCTCAAACGCCGGTCACCTA
>JAZHYW010025423.1:0-16243 GCA_037355805.1 Ixodes ricinus | reverse complement strand
TCTATTGCTAATTATTTTATGCCAATGTGCTACAATATTCGTCATTGGATAAGCTAACAACACCAGCATCTAAAGAAATGGCATATAATATTGGGAGCAGATTGGCTAGCACCATCATTGCACTTTCTTACTGAATACTTTCCAATATTGGCCCAACACCTTGTGTTGCCTGGGTAAATAGACGTCGCCTCAGGAACCAAGTTTAAGAAATCGCAACCCCTCTCCAATATACTTATGGTTTTTATCTCTTATATCTTGTTTCAAGGAACGATATGTTTGTATTATTCATCTTATCCACCATGGCACTGTATTCCGGCGGAATTTAGGTATCTACAATTTTTTTTTTTTTTTTTTTTTCTATCTTCGAAAAAACCAGGGTTTTTTTTCTCTTGGAATCAGTATATATAAATGACAAGGAGGTTTTTAATTGTCAATTTTAAAAACTGCGGACTCTGACAAACAACCACCATTCAGACTGCGTGATAAAGGACCCACGCAGTCCAGAAGGATGCGATCTTGAGCTGGCCTGCGAAAGCAGCGAGGTCTTCAGACAGACATCTGGTGATAGAGACGACGGTCACAACATGTCCTGACATCTCGCTCCACTGTCTAACGTAAGAAACGCGGGAATTTTTGCCATTTTTGCCTGACATACAAGATAATAAAAATTGCAAACCCCTTCCTTTGCTATTAATAGTAACGTGCAAAAACTAAGTGCTTTACGAAAAAAGGATTGCAGGCGACCCCACAAAAGGGCAAAGTGTTCTGGAATGGCTTGCTGAATGGGACTGGCCTTCAGCCAGTGCGGTGTAGCATGTTTGCAATGGGCAGTGAGCAGGGATCCTGGGCGGTGACAGTGGGGACGCCGGTGGGAGCAGGGTGGTCGTCATAGCGCCACCACGAGGGAGTTTTCGCAACGGCGGCAGCCGGAGCGCTGTAGGGGGCGGGGCTGAGAGAGGAGGGAGGAGAGCGCCGCCGGAGGGTACGTCAACATCTCTTAAAAGCCGTAAGGCCGTAGCGGCCTCCGAGTTGTGACGTCAGAATGGCCGAGGGAGGCCGCGCCGAGATAAGGCGCCCTCTATGGTTCTCGCTGCCCCGGCCGTGTCTTCTGCCCACTCCCGGGTCACGTGGTTTGTTGGTGTGGATTTATCCCGGATTAATATACGTTTTTTTGAATGCGGAGTCTTGAATAGTTTTATATATATATATATATATATATATATATATACATATACATATATATAATACGAAGCTTAATATGCAACGAGCTGCCAAGGTTGAAAGACACTTTTTTCGAATGAACCGGCTCCGGTGCCGAATTTTCTTTCCTCCTGCGACCTGGATTCTGGCAGACATAGACTGTGTGTGACTGCTAACTTTCTGGAAAGCGAACGCCGAGACATTTGGAGCTGACGACGTTAAGCCTTCACTCTAAGAAAAAAGGGTATGGATAGTCCTCCCTTAGTGGAGGAACGGTCTTGTAACCTATGTTTCTTCAGAAAGGGAGCAACCTTCGTCCCTGAAGCAGGGGAGCAAATAGTTCCTCCGTCGCCTGCATCTCATTATGGCGGCCCTGAATCGAGCAAATCGAGCTCAATAAGGCTTAACGAGGACGCTACGTCTCTTGTACGGGACGAAAGGAGCAGCAAATAAAAGCGTAACACGAGCTTTCCGCGAACTGTGTTTATTTCCAAAGCCAGGTTCCCCTGCAGATACAGAAACTTGCGTTTCGAAAGCAGCTACTAGTCTCTCGTCCTCAGCACTGCGATGTTAAACGGAGACAACCGATACCCAGTTACTTCGCGCACGTTCACGTCTTACCTTTGCTGTTCCTCGAGTCACAATTCTTTCGCCAACCGCACATCACGGAGGAATGGCAAACCAATCCGCGAAACCAAAAGCCGCTCTCAAAAGAACAAACTCGAAGCCGTTGTTTACAGCGTAGCGTGAAAGAAGGTTAAATCGCTTGCCACCAGATGGCAGAGTCAAGCAAAGTAAATGCAAGTAGCTAAACTAGGTGGCGCTAGGTACCGCCTAATTCATGTTCTACAAAAATAATATTTATTTTCCTCAGGCTATCGTTTGCGCATTCGGCACCTCTACTATATACACATTACGCATACTACAAGCATCAGGTGAACATACATTGACATACACACACATTGCACATACAAACGTCAACACCACGGCATACAAACGTCAACACAACGGCACACTAACCCGAACACTGCACCCGAGCTCTGCGTTTCCGTCTTTTATACTGGTCGTTTTGAACGTACGGAACTTTTCGGTGACTCCGTAAGCAATAAAAAATATTCCCAGCATGTTGATCTTTTCCCAGCAATGTAATACCAGTGAGAATATTTCGAATGGCTCAGGGGATGAATCTCTTATTAAGAAGTAAACGCTGGATCATGCCGTAATTATTTGAAAGCCAATAAATCCAGCCGCTCCAATGCGGCTCGAAGCCATGAGTTTGTTTCCCCGCACGGCACGTCGTAGCCGGTATTTCTATTGTAGTTTGTTTTTCTATTTGTGCTGTTCGCGCACGGCTTCAATTGCCGTCTTGAATTAATCTCTGTAGAGCGGATATTCACTCAGCTGGAAGTGATGCTTCACGGGCAGAGAAATCGCTTTTCGATCGACTTGAATGCAGTCAAAGCCGCGACTTGCGGCAGGTGTTAAGTGTACGGAGCTACACCGTGGCGAGCTCGAAAACTTCTAGCGCTCATCCCAGCGCGCCACTTGGAGGGCAGTTTCTCCACGAACTGTAGTATATTTAACCAGCAAAATAAAGGGTAGCTCTTTTTTTTCGATTTTACCTACCATTCTTTTTTAATGCTGAAATTCCACACTGTATATATGTGCTTTCCGTCATAATTTTGTACCTTTCAGTCCTTCCCACAGAGCGCAATCGCTCTCGGGGAGAAGACAACCGACAGTCACATTGGCCACAGTACGATAGGAGCTTACTGTTCAGACCAGCGTTCCAACATGACTATCCGCACGTCGACCGATTGCACCTAATCCCTCAAGTGGTCTTAAACTCGTTAATGTGAAGCGGAATGTCAACCTGCGACACCCCGCCCCCTCCGATTAGGCTCGGCCAGCGGCATCAATGCCCGACAGTTTACGTCATCTCATCTTGTTGTTACACCACTGATACGCGAACACACGGTCACATCGGCGATAATTCCAGTCTTCTGTTCACAACGCACAACACTGCCATCACGATGTTGCTGCTATGTTGCTGACACGCAGAAATACAAAGCCACGTTGATTGCCGGTTGGCACTCGGCATCGGAAAACAGAACCGAACTCAGCACGGAAGGCACCCAGGCAGCCGGCAGCAAATCCTGCCGGTCTTCGACGCAGTTCCTGCGATTTCCATAACGTCGAAAACGTCGACACAGATCCGCGTGGTTCCGCTACTGCAGTTCCGTGTGGGCCGGCGTGGGTTGCGCAATCCGGAGACGGCGAGACGGCGATCTTACCCAGTGTACGTAGCTCTGCTGGCACTGCTCCGGAACTTCGCTGTTTTTAGCGGCTTCGTTTGCTCGTTTGATAAAATTAGTGATAAAAACATCAATGCAACCGAAATGTTCTGCACGTTTGGACTAGAAGACGGAATTAACGGCGGCCTTCGTTGCCGCTGAAGCTCAATCAACTCAACAACTTTTCTTAAACAACGTGCGCGACGTGCTCGAAAAACGAAACCGAAAGAATATAAGTTGGGAGGGCGAAAGCTTTCTCCCGTCGGCATGGAGAAGGAGAAAAACGTTTCGTTCCTCCCTTTTTCTCGTGTCCGCTTGGGGGCGCGCCAGTAGGAGGGAGGAAGACGCGCCGTTGCTACCTTTTTCCTCCATTTTTTCTTAGAGTGTAGTCTTCGCTGCGCCGAATCGTGGGGTTCATAGTGGCTCTTAGTGTGGAAACAAACTCACTGATTTGGGAAATTTTAATGTAAGGAGAGTCCGCACGTTGAGCGCTCTTCTCTAGCATCGTCTAAGAGACGGGTGTTTGCGCCTGTTTGGTAAGTAGAGTTGGTTATCGCGGAGATGCAGTGCAATGCTTCCAGTTTCATCTGCAACGTCGTCTTCCTATCGTGTATATAGAGTGATCACTCCCATTTGTGACCATATTTCACGGGCAACTTGGAGGCCAAGTCCATGGATAATCCGTTATGTGACCTGGTTACGCGGAAACACTGAAGGAGTGGGGAGAATAGATGTTCCCGACGAAGAATGGAAAAATGCCAAGCAACAAACAGACAACCAAACGTCGGTAGAACGAAAAACTTGGTTCGTGCGAAAAAAGGAAGCAACACTGTTAAGCCTTGCGTGACAAAAAGTGAATGCATAAGGGCGCTAGAAAAAGGGCCAGGCAAAATAAAATGAAAGAGATCTACTAGTCATATCAACGACACCAACAGAAGGGGATCGCTCAAAGCTGGGAATGGCTCCAGAGACCTATGAAACTCTGAAGTGCTTTTTCTACATCGAAGGAAAATTTGCCTCGGGAAACGCACACGAATCGGAATTCGTGTTACGTGAAAGAATACTACTCAACATGAGATACAGGACACCATTACGTAGAGAATTAGAACCATTGGTAGTTCTAGACGTTCATTGCCATGTGGCATAGCTGAGGGTGCAAACGGTTGGGTTGGTGTGGTCCAGAGCAGAACGAATGGCTTCAAACAACATCCGCGTGCAGCCGATACCGGCCGCGAACTCGGCTGAGCCCAAGACATCGTCGGAGAGCAGCCGCGAACTCAAGAAGTGCCATAGGTCTTTGAGTAAAGCAAAGCGCGTGAGATGCAGATTGAAACAGTCCCGGCCCCGCCGCAGGAAAAAGTAAGGACCGATAGAAGGAGCGCGACAAGGAAAGGCGTAACCTTTAAGAAACACCTGCGCGTCTACTTACCTGCAAAACACTCGAAGAGCCAATATCTGCGATCTACGAAATCAGCTAAGCAAATGATGAGGCAAAAAAATCCGTTCACACCTAAAACTGAAGTCTGCGCGGTGGCATTACCAAATACAAGCATGACGCTTAGCAATGCATAATGCCAAGGCGCAGACTTTATTTTTAGGTCTAAATGGATGTTCCGCCTTATCATGCGCTGTTCTGATTTCCTAGATGGCAAAAATAGGCTCTTCGAGTGTATTGCGGGTAAGTAGACGCGCAGGCATTTCTTAGAGTGTAAGTACAGAGACCGTCCAAAAGACAAGAAAAACAAGGACAGCTCGAAGGACGGGGCGGAGGATAAGGAGAAGAGTGGGATGGTGATGAAGGAGCCCCTCTTTCTGAAGGAGCCCGTGGCGAAGAAGAAGGCCGAGGAGGAGACCCGCAGCAAGCCTGTGTTTCTGACGAAGGAGCAGTGGGATCCCGAATGAATGAAGAGACGCTATGAAGAGATTCAGAGGCAGAGGCAGAAGCAGGAGAAGGAAGGGAAGAAGCGGCAGCAGTTTTCCGAAGAGGCTAAGCACAGCAGAGATGACATTCCGGGCTGGATGCTGGATAGGCGGGCGATCCTGGAGGAAACGAGAGTGGGAGCAGGAGAGGGAGCGCTTCCGGGAGGATCTGGAGGAGGGCGAGAGGAGAAGGTGCGGGAGCACAAGGTGAAGGATAAGGAGTTCGAGCCACCATGGATGATACCTCGGTACCATCGAACAGAAGCGGCGGGTTCCGCGACTCAGCGATCGCAAGTTTTTCCATGCGTAAGAGGACACGGTGGTGGATTACAGCACCATCTACAAGTACAAGCACAACGTCCAATTTAAGGCAGGGGGCATGTCGGGGGCATCGACCTCAAGACCGAAAAGAAAAAGCACTTCGATTTCTACGGCGAGCTGCTTAGGCACGAGAAGACGCAGGCCGGGAAGTAGCAGACAGTACTACGTCTAAACAAGGTGAAATGCAAAAAGGAGAAGCAGAAGCGGCACGATTGGCACAGGATGAAGGAGATGCAGGAGCGGAGCTGCATATCTTCAGAAAGATTTCAACATCACCATCAAGGAGGGCGGCATTCCCAACCCGCTGCGCTAGTAGAACAAGTCCCTTCTTCCCTCCTCCATCCTGGACGTTATCACGGAGCGTGGCTATAAGGTCCCAACACCCTATTCAGTGGCAGGCGATTCCGACTAGGCTCGAAAACCGATCGTGAAGTCTCCACGATCTTTCTTATGTGTGCACTTTGAGAACGGAAGTTCCAGAAAGATGCTTGGGTGCTCGTCATGCAAGTGTACACAGCATTAAAAAAAGTAATTTTAATTACTATTATTCTTGGTTAAATCGTGTCCAATTAGATGACTTGATTACTGAAAAGCAAAATGGCCATTACTTGAAAAAAACATTACTTTTCCGATTACTTTCGAATATTAAAACGGTATATGTTTCTGCCGGTTTGGAAATGGGCGTATCGTACTGTTCATTAACTAGAACCACCAAGAACAAGCAACTCATCTTCTAAATCCACCCATTTTGTAGGTCGTCTCCTCTTGGAGGATTCCGTGTAGCAAGGTTGTGAAAACAAAGGACGCCAATATGAAAGGGAGAAAATATAGTAACGGAAAGAAGTAATTTTATTATTTTAAAACGTAATGAGATTACTCTCGTGATTACTGCCTTATATTGAGCAATCAAGTGATTACAAATTTAATGCAAAAAGTAACTGAAAACACGTAAATTGATTAGCTTGTATTGAGTACCGCGCAATACTGCGCCGGAAGGCCGTGCGTCCCTCGTTGCCAAGCAGAACTTCGCTTATGCAGACTATGCACTTCAGAACACTTTCACGGGAACACGCAATACGCTCCAAGATTCTAATAAAAAGTTCAAAAAAAGCTTACAAAAAAAAGAAAACGAAGCATTAAAAGGACGGGGTTTAAACCCCGCTACAGCGTGAGAGCCGCGCGAAAGTACCAACACACACACACACTCACACATACACGGCAATGAACAGTTTTGTTCATCTTCGACTCGGAACGTTGGAACCCAGTCTACATCCAGCTGTCCAGACAGCTGCTTTTATTCTATTCTGGACACCAAACCCGTTACATCTGTTCCTTCTCATATTTGTACCTAGCTGTTTTCAAAATATTCGCTTCAGGGGCATGTTTCCGGGACGTTTGTAAATGCCTTGACTCCGTTGTGGTTTCTCAACATGAGCACTTAGAAATGCCACATTTTTTGTGTCGAATACACCCGAAATAAACAACAAAATGCACCATATTTAAAAGAAAAGAAGAAATAAACCCACGAAACACGAAATTCTTAGTTCCGAGCCACTTTTTGGAAGTGGTGGATGGCCGAGGATGGTGTTGACGTTTCGCACACGCGCTAGTTTGCAGCGGCCATTGCTGACCTTCTATTGTGTTACCGATATGCCGAGCCATTGATGCAGGCGGTGATGAGCCTCCACAAAGGCACATTCTGAGAGAAGGACAATGGAAAATATGGAATTGTAATACAGATGGACACCGGAAGAGTTCTTGAACTACGCAAAGGTTAACCTCAACCTGCTACATCCGTTTCGCTATAATACAAAATGTTTAAGGGATACCCCGGCGATTTTTTTCTGCCCGCAACTACCATTGTCCTTTTGGTATGCTATTCAGAATCTCGAAATTCAAAACAGTACTTGTGAAATCAGCAAATGAAAATCCGACACACGACTTTTGATTGGGCTTGTTGGTTTGTATTGGACATGATTACATTAGCGCGAACTGGACAGGCACGAAAAAAGGCACACATGCGACAGGACTGGCGCTGGCGATGGTATGTGTTGCTTGGTTGGATGATGCAATGTCCTTGGGCGATAGTATATATTGCTTGCGTGCATGATGCACAAGCACCAGTCCTCTCGTACGTGTACCTTTTTTCGTCCCTGTCAGGTCCGGGCTATTTTAATCATGAAAATGTGACCAGAACCAACATTCAAAACTACAAACGTTTTTCACGGCGTGACGTCAGGGAACGGCAGGCATGCAGGTCGAGCCGGCAGTCGAGAAATAGGACTATGCCGAGCATTCGCTTCGTGCTTCTGCCGTGGGTGCTGGAGCGAGCCTCCAAAGCATTCATTTGACACCATGCAACTGTTTCTAATCTATCAGGTACAAAATCTGCAATCCAAAAGAGTGAACCCTGCCTTCGCCTGACGTGATTTTTTGGTTGTTGTTGCCAGTAAAGACTTTGAATTTAAAAAAATCCGATGAGGAACAAAAATTGTCGATGAAAAAACTTGGCGAAACAAATTTATTTTGCCCCAATCATTGGGTTACTATTTGAGCGATGCTTGTTCCTGTGTTTAGAAAATATTCGGAGGCGGATGGGGTACTACACACTAAACATTGTAACATCCATATTTGTGTAAAAAGGGTGTGGAAGTTAGAAAAACACCCTTCTTACCTCCTTTTAACATGATTTCTGAATATCGGTTGGTGTAAGAAGGATGTGCTGATGATTTACAGCCCTTACACGTCCTTTTTACTCCCTACTTGTAGCGACGGTGTCTGCAATTGTGTTAAAAGGGTGTGCTCATTTGCACCTTTATTCACATGGTGCGAAAGGGTCATAATAATGGTGTAGCAGGAGTACAACCATGATTGCATAGACGTTCATGTTTATTGCTTTGTAGGAACTGTGTGCTGATGTGCTGCGCTACAGACACCGATTATGATTAATTGCCATACGATGTTGCGTATCATTTGAGAGTGCCTAGAGAATAGTTTTTCTAACTCCGATTTAAATCACCGTCCGATGCGAGCTGAAAGTACGCATCGCGCGTGCATAACTTTTATTAATTCAACTTCGATAAAAAAAATCATCTCCCACTCGCAAAAGATGAACGAAGGCGATGGAAATATAGCAACACAGGCAGCACACTAGTATTGCGCCGATATGGACCGCAAATCGGAATGATTATGCCGACAGCATTTTGATCCAGCCGACATCTGTGAACAATCGGATGGGTCGCGCCGACGCCATCCTGACAACCGTACTCGAAACCGTTTTCGGTTGTGTGTCAAGAGTGTCCGTTGTGAATGGGCTGTGCCGGCATGCATTTCTATTTCTTGACCGCTTCAAATTCGACGTTGAAAAAAAGAGTAAGCAAAACTAAATCTGCTTATATTGGTAGCCCCAGGAGGGTCTCCTGCGCTGAAACTTTGAACAAACGGTGGCGCCCTTATTTTGCGCAGTGCAAGCTTACGTGACTAGGCCTCGCACTATATATAGCACCTCGCTGGGATTTTATGTTTTGCTTAGTTCAGAAAGAATAACCGTTCAGCCTTTCCACTCTTGTGAAGAAGGAAGACCAGCAGAGCTCGTACTCAATACACTGCTGTGCTTCTTCCGTCGTCGTCGTTTTTGCGCTGTTTCCTACGATGAATTCCCACCAACGCGCCCAACTATCCATTCTTCTATTATAGCTGGAAGGGTTGCCGCCATCTACGAGCGACGGCGGAAACCATACTGGTTGTGTGCTTGCCACCTTCGCTCATAGATGGCTGTAGCTGTCCAGGTAGGTTTGTGTCGACATACACGGACACGAGCCTGGGAAACCTAGCTCCCGTAACAGCTCCGCTAATAAAAACGCCGGAAGACAATCAAAAGTGCCAGATTCATGCCCCCATTAGGGTATTCGATACTTATCTCTGCGTTGTGACGTCAAAAAACCTAGCGTTCTGACGTTATCTTTTCTCCGTTATTTTCTTTGGAATGCGTGAATTGCGTCTTAGTCTCGTGCTCTCAGCGTTGTCAAGGCCCTTAAACCCAGTTGCGTTTGAGTGCTTTTGAGTGCAGTTCGACTGCATTGTCGTCGAAAAAACGAAAGCGATTTACCGGCACATCTTTGTTTCATATGAAGCGTGGAAATCCAATTCAAGGAATAGCTTGGCATGGAGACATGAGAAGCATGGATGTCCTGGTTTCTCGCAGTCGCAACGCATACAAACGCACTCAAACGCTCTAAAACACAACTGTGCGTAGGGGCCTTTAGCTTTAGATCCATGCTTCGACAGCGTTCGGATCGTTTTTTTGTGTTGTTTGATATCGCGTTCCGCACTAAACCAGGCACTCTTTTACCGCGACGCGCAGTGTGAGCGCTCCATTTTGTACTACCTAAAGAGGACTAAGCTGCAATGTTTGGACTTCGGTCGGACAATTGTGTTTTGTTGTTCCCTGTCATGTGAGGATTAAAGAACTGAAAATAAAATTTGCCGCCACGCGGCAGTTTTTTTAAAAAAAGTAAAACAGTTGATGTCTTGAGTACCTCCAAACCGCCCTCAACTCTTACAAATTCTTCCGAGTCACATGCGCAGTGACGCGCAAAGGGGATAGAGAGTATCCGGTGATATCTTTCTGGGCCTTCAGCGCTCGCGGCCTCTGCTATACGATTCACATGGCCACCTTGAAGCTTGGTTTGAGACTACTGCGCGATGTGGAGAGGATGACGGGGGGGGGGGGGGGAGGGCGGAAGAGGCTTGCTTTTTTGTAAGGAAGTTCGACTTACGTAGTTGCACAAGGAGGTGAGGATAAATGGAAGAATTTACTCGTATTGAAACAACAATATTTGTCAAATATGGCATTTTATTGAGCACCAGAATGAAACATTATGCCAACCTATTACAGTATGCCACATTCGCTGCGTCACGCCTTAGTTCCAGTGGCCGCCGCCGCGCGGCTCAAATCACAATATATTCCGTTTTGTTTTTTTTTTTGCTGTTTTGCAACGGAATTGCGATATTTCAAAAGTATTAGGCGGTTTCTCCGTTCATTTTGGTAAGATAAAAAATCAAACTGTAAATTCTCTTGTGAGTTAATACTGTTGCATCGCACCTTTAAAAACTAGACTCAGGCGAGTCCTTTTCGCGGCGCTCCCTGGGCAGCGCAGGAGCGCTATACAAAAACAGCAGAGGGAGATTAGCTGCATTCTCCTTTGACCTCGTCTTCCGTTAAGGCGCCCCACCTTCTTTTGGTGTCTTCGTGTGACAGTGGAAAGAGCGCGACGGCCGCTTTTAGTGATTCAGGGGGTTTGGCGAGCACTGACCGCTCTCCGTAGGACAAAAACGCTGGAGGAAAATTTGTCACGCGACTCGCTCGTTACGCGCTGATAAGCTCACTGGGGTCATAGTCTTCGCGTTTGCCAAGTTATGGTGATGTGGTGGGAGCCATGTAGGTACGGGTTTCGAAAGGTGCTCGTTAGTGTTCTCCAGCTTTTCGTGCGTTGCAGTTGCGGCCGTAGTTTTTTCGTCGTGAACGGCCGGAATAAATACATCCCACTTTCCAGTAATAGCAGTTTTCTCTCGTCGGAGTCCAAGGTATTATTGTGCTGTGTTTTTAGACATGCTTCGACAAAGAACTGTTCATCGGCGACCATGAGACTTCTGTTGATTGTGAGCGACAGCCTTCATTGTCGACATTGTGTTTGCTTTCTTCTGTGCTGCCGGAGTCCGGAAAATGCACCTATCGCAAATTACGCGATATCACCGTTTTATTTGTAAGTACTCATCCGGCATGCTTCTGATAGGAGTCCTGCTGTTAACAAACATGAACTGCCGCTTGCGTCCCAAGCAACTCCCGGTCGCTGCGTCTTTGCAAGCCTGTCGAATTTGCTCACGTCAACTGTGCATAGAAATCGCAAATGCTACACGAAAAGAAAAGTTGGAGATTTAACTAGGGCCTTCGGTTGTACAATTTAAAGGGTCATAAAACAGATGTCGGGTTGAAATATTCTTGACTTCAGAGAGGCGTACTGGTCCTAGTTTGACCCAAGTAATTTTGCACGGACCACCACTGATTCAGAAGCGTCATGGTCGTGGTGAAACTTCGAGGATAAAAGAGAACCATTTCTTACATTTTTGCCCTGCGCCAAGCTTGATGACGCAATAGTCTCTTTTCAAAAGTTCATCGAGCAACATTGTTCGGTCGCCATTGCTTCCTCATGAAGCGTGTCATTGGCTCCGAGTCTTTGCCGAACGGTGGAGTCAGCGCTCGTTATCAACACCAGCTGAGCCGAGTTGGCGCCAAACGCTGGCGTCACCTTCGTGTCCAATATGAGCTCAGAGTATCTGAGGCAAGCAATGGCGGTCAGTCGTTCGCGCGGACTTTGAAAAGGGTCTATAGTGGGACCTGAACCACTTGCCTGACGACAGTCAAGCACGGCTCATAGATTGGATACGAAAACTACGTGAGCACTCGAGTTTAGCTCGAAACAATCAACGCCTCGGCGGACAGTCAGGTGGTGGCTCATTTCCAACCACTGCGGTGATGAGAATAACCGAACTCTAACAATGCCTGGAGCTCAGCACGCCATTTCAACATTGCCAACTCAGCGCGTGGCTATGATTAACGTTGGCATCATTAGACAAGGGTTTTGGTCACGAGTGCCGCTTGTTACCTGGCTTTGAGTTGAGGGGATCAACTATGCTCACACTTCTCGAAATTATTTGCCGACTGCCGTTGCTGGAAAGAAAAACTAAGCAAGTTCGTTCGGTTATAAACGTTATGAAGTGATTTGAGTAGCATTTATCCGAAGTAGAAAAATCGTTTCATGGCTCCTTTAAAGGGATACTTCAGCGGAATTTGAAAAATATACCCATCGTGTTCGAGAAATAGGTTGAATATAATCCACAAAATTAGTAAATGACAATCGGACGTTTCCATTTCAAACCTGACTGCAGCATTTTTTGTTATAAACGGCTCACTCTGGCAAGCGCTCGGAGTGCAGCCAGCGGAAAGCACGTCACAATCGGCGCAATCGTGACTTATGGTTGTCTCTTGATGAGCATCGATGCGGCGAGGCTGACGTCGTCAGGATGCCCTAGTCGTTCCAGCCACCGAAGCGGTCGAAGCACACCAGCGATCGGGCCACCGAAAATAACCGTGAAGCTGCCTTTGTGTGAATTTTAGTGACAGGTTATTATTCTATAATCTTGTAGAGGACAGTAGCGACTCTCTGGGACCACAAAGAGTTCCGTTGAGTGGGAAGTTCCTCCTCCCTTTTAGTTCTTAGTTGTCGTCACCTCTAGCGAAGGAGAGATTGATATAAAACACTCGCTTTAGTCCTTGAAATTCCACCACAACAAAGGAGTTTCTTTGCCAGCGGCGTTGCGTCCGAGTATCATTGAGTCCCACTAGTGCCAGTAAGCTCGTATAAAGTGAAAAAACATTCCAATTGAATATCGTTGCACCGCCCCTTTAAAGAGATTGCTCGGTAAACTTTTGTTTCAAAAAACAAAAGTGTATAATATTGTCATTGCTTTTAGAAACATATTCCGCACAATATCCGGCGCACAAGAAATTCAATTTAAACAGAACCCAACTGCTAAGATGGCACCCGCAAAACACACGGCGTTTCCGTTGGCAACACCGGTAGCTCTGACTAACATCATGCGGAGAGCCACGACCGCTCTTGACTGCTGTCTCAGCAAAACAACCTCGTTCTGAGATAGGCAAGATTTACGGTATTACAATGGCTGATGCGACGTCACCGCTTTACGTTACAATGCCTGATCTGACGTCACCAATTTGCGTTACAATGCCTGATGTGACGTCATGACACGACCAGCCATGCATACTTGCGACATTTGGCGTGCAGCTTCGTATTGATGTTCATAATTGATTGAACAAATATTGGGGCGTCTTTTAATGAAATAAACATCACGTCTTACTATATGTAGGCCCACTCAACGTGACCCGAGCGAAAAGTTAGTAACTTCTGTGCGGACAATTCCTCAAAAAAAAACGCTAAATTAAAAAAAAAAAGGTTTTCATGCATTAGCTTTAGAACGCTGGATTTGACGAAACGCCTTCGGTGTCTTTCGCTTGTCAGCGCCTTGAAAAGAAGGAGGAGGGAGAGGGTGACGCGTGGGACGCTCCCATTGGTCCCAAGCGCGGTCATCGGCACGCATCAAACTCTCCCTTCCTCCCCGGCACTGACGAACTGACAGATACCGCCGGGTTTCCGTTAAAACGAGCACTTTTGTTTTCGTCAGTCACGCGCACAGCTGGCGTGGAGCCAGAGAGATGGATGCGCCGCGCAGTATCTCCCAAATAACAAAGCCGAAGTGCTGAATAAGATGGCGTCATCAGAGAACCCAAAGGCTGGACACAGAATGGAAACGAGTGCTACGTCGACGCTCCGCTCCGAATCAAGTCTGAGCCGAAGGTTGACGCAATCATCGTGTCCAATCTGTGCCCAGCGTTGGCCTTTTCTAATGAAACCATCTCATTCAGCACTGCGACTTTGTTATTAGGAGGAGTTGCACCGCGGCGAGGCGAAATGCGGGCCTGCTCAGTTGCTGCTCTGCCGTTGCCGGTATTTCTTCGCCCTGGATTTCCGTATTAGCCTGTGCATTGGCTCTGATGTGTTTGTGTAATTAAAACGATGGACGCGTTTCTCTCCCCGGTTGACATGGATGCGAATCCTTCCACGAGTGGTATGTATCTGGTTCTTTCCACGAGTGATATGGATTACCCTATTCTAGGGCGTCGATGAACTCTGACAGGCAGAGTAAAGAAAAAGTCGTAAAGCAATCACAGGAAGGTCCCTTGGTGGATTTTTAAGGAATCCATTAGCATGACCCTATATAGCCACGACCTACTAGGAGCGACAAACAGCGCACGATAACCAGCAGACAGACGGCACGGACAGACAGCCTGTTTGTCGGAGTCGCACCGTCGCACCTGGCGGACACGACGAAGAGCATGGGGACAATTGTTTTCCACTGGGACTGGAGGTGTCAGCAAAACACCTTAAAATACACAAAGAAACAGAGTCTGGTGACGCCGTTTTCGTGTTTTCCTCTTTTAGGGGTGAGAATCAGACCCCACCGTCGCTGTGAATCGGACGCGCAGCGAACGGGACTGAGTTTCGTTTTCTTTTCTTTGCGTATTCGCCTTTGCACGTGTGCGCCCCTGTATCTGCGTGGACTGGCGGCGCTCGCGTCCGCTGTCTGGCGCAGGGGACATGGTAGAAAGAAGACGAGGAGGACGGCACGTGGTGTAACCTTCGGCAGGCATTCAGAAAGTAGCTTCGCTTGTAAATAGACGTTTTTTTCTTCTTCCCTTTATCCGCGGAGTCCTGTCTGCTTTACTTTTCCTTCAGCGACCATCAGCTGCCTCCGTCGTCGGGTCCCGGCGCAATCACGAAGAAAGAACATCTTTACTGGCGCGGTCGACAGGATTGCGTCAGCGGACCCCGGTGGCGTGATCTTCCTCAGCGGAATCGGCGGACAGCGACCTCACGTGGCACTGGTGGAGCCTTCAAAGAGAAGACTGGACCACCGAGCTCCTTGAAGATTGGACCACCGAGCTACTTCGTGGTGGCAGAGCTAATGACCCGATGCCGTCCCACTCCAGCGAGAGGAACGCACTACGAATCTACAGCTCGGACATCATTTTCGTGCCGGACTATTCCTGGAGGAGCGGGATGCGTTCCGTGATCCAGCGGCCGTCGTTGGTACCTTACGGTAAGAGATGATTGGTACTTGACGTGTGCCCGCCATGGATACAGACAGCACAGAGCGGCAAATGCCGGTTCTTACGCCAGAGCAGGATAGGGATTCGAAATAGGGGATGTTGACGGGCCATGGTGGAATCGTCACCTTCGAGTGGATTAGTGGCAAACTCGCAGACGCACAAGGAGGATGGGAACGGAGGGTTCCGATCAGTCAGCTCTATCGAAGAGCGAGATAAAACAAGTGAGGGAGAAAGAACGGCTGTTGCGTCCCGAGCTAGAGCTAGAACATTTACGCTCAGAAAACCGAACGCGAACTAGTGGAGGTGGCATGGAGTTCAAGCTCCGAGATGAAGTTTTAAGCTTTTCAAGATTGCTGAAAGCTGACGGATCTTTTTTGGTCTGAGGTCGATGCTTCGATCTAATAAAAACAAACTAATTTAATTGTCCGACATCGGGTACAGAATTGTCAACGTCGTTCGCGAGCCATCACATCTTCTTCTCTTTTCTCTTGTCCCCAGCTCGTGATCCAGCGGCCGTGGTCGTCGCAGCTCCAAAGCTTTGCTCGCGTGCTTGCTCCTTTTTTTTCGTTGTCCTCGCGCACTCTGAATAGTTCCAACATCCACCCCCCGAAAACGCACTTAGTTCGTTTTTTCACACTCCGAGGATTCCAGGCAGTACAGCAGCTGTACAGGGCGCTTCACTGTGGTTCCGTCGGGAAGCCTTACTTCGCAAGAACGTACCTTATCGTCTCGTCCCGGGAATACCTGTTTGACGATTCCT
>JAZHYW010025422.1:0-19670 GCA_037355805.1 Ixodes ricinus | reverse complement strand
AGTCACAGCATATCCACGTGGTGAATGATGATGAGTGGGCGAAGCTCCGGAGTGAATCGTCGGTAAACCAGCGATTCTTCCGTTAATTCGCCCACTCATCGCCATGTAAAGACGTGAGAAACACTGTGTGTGTGTGTATACAAATCAAGTTTTATCCGAGCAGACTGACGACGCGATTCGGCTTCCCGCTCTCGCACGGCCGGATCTTGGCGGCGTCGACGCGCAGCCTGACGACATGCTTCGGCCTCTCGCTCTCGCACGGCTGGATTCTGTCTGCGAGCGCGCGCTGCCGCCGCCTTGCGCGCTCTCCGCTCCGCAGCCTTGTCTACTGCCTCCATCCAGCTAAACTACGAGCAGCGCCAAGAGCGAGTGCCTTTTATAACATGAGCTAAGCGCCATCTGTCATCTCTACATAAAGTTAATTCCGGAACACGCCATCTCTTGAGCCATTCATAAACTAAACCTCGAAGTGGCTACATACCCACAACTAGGGAGGGACAGACCCACGCCTTAAGGAGCTTCGCCTCTAAAATAAAATGACTTCGCTGCAGGAAAGTTTCAGTTTTCCAAGTAACAACTCAATAGGGGCCATCGCCAATACTGTGGCAGCTTATCAATAACGCCAGAAAAATAAATGATACAAGCTCGATCGGGCTTACAAAGCTCGGGGAGCACAGTATGTGTCTCACAAACCACACCCTCGTGTGGAGGTTGGTGCTGGATTTTCTCTCCTTTTTATTTTTCTATTTGTTAATTTTTAATGCGAATAGCATTCTTTGGATACTTCACGCACTTTTCGTATGTATCTATCTATCTATCTATCTATCTATCTATCTGGCTATCTAACCTCTTACGCCGCGGGTCTGATAAATAATAAAAAATCAGCAGAACCCATCCTTTGGGAATGATTATCTACGCTAATGCGAATAGCATCAAACGGTGCGGAGTTATGCGCGTTCGTCAGGTGGCCGGCACACTCTAGATACGCCAGCCCACTCTTGAGGCGATTCTAAATTTGTTGACACTTTCACAGCCCTGCGCACGATCTCCGCAGCCCAGCACGTGCGTTTGTGTCACTTAGGAAGGCGAGCAAAGCACGCGCCATACGCACAAACACTCAAAATGGTACCGACCAGACTTTCTGGCGTCTCAGCTTGTCTCAACCAACGGTACTCTAAACGGTTGTTTATATCTTTACCATAGGACGCGCTTTACAGCGCTGTCACAGCTACCGGTGCGCGCGCGTTCCATGCACGAGGGCTCATTCCGCTCTCGTGAGGGTGAGCACGGCCGCTACATCACCCTCTCCCCGAGCGCGGGAGAGGGTGAGCTCAGCGGCAGTGCTAAGCCTCACGAGAGCGGAATGAGCCCTCGGATGCGCGCGCACCGGTAGCGTGACAGCGCTGTAAGCGCGCCTATGGTAAAGATATAAACAGGTGTTTAGAGTGCCTTGAATGACTAGCGCCAGAAAGCTTCATAGCTCTGTGGTTAGCGCGTCTGCCTGCTGATCAAAGGGTCAACGGTTCGAATCCCAGCCGGCGCCGGTCTTTTTTATTTATTTATCGACCCGCGGCGTAAGAGGTTAGATAGCCAGATAGATAGATAGATGGATAGATAGATAAAAGCATAGACGAAAAGTGCGTGAAGTATCCAAAGAATGCTATTCGTCAAAAGCACCGGCCGCCGGCTGGGATTCGAACTGTTGGACCCTTTGATCAGCAGGCGGACGTGCTAACCACAGAGCTACGAAGTGCACTCATTCAACGCACTCTAAAAACTTGTTTATATCTTTTATCACCGCAGCACGCGTCCATGCACGCAGGCTATTCCGCTCTCGTGAGGCTTAGCACGGTCCCTAGCTCACCCTCTCCCGCGCTCGGGAGAGGGTGATCTAGCGGCCGTGCTCAGCCTCACGAGAGCGGAATGAGCCCTCGTGCATGGCAACGCGCCACCGGTAGCTGTGACAGCGCTGTAAGGCGCGTCCTATGGTAAAGATATAAACAACCGTTTAGAGTACCGTTGGTTGAGACTAGCTGAGACGCCAGGAAGTCTGGTCGGTACCATTTTGAGTGTTTGTGCGTATGGCGCGTGCTTTGCTCGCCTTCCTAAGTGACACAAACGCACGTGCTGGGCTGCGGAGATCGTGCGCAGGGCTGTGAAAGTGTCAACAAATTTAGAATCGCCTCAAGAGTGGGCTGGCGTATCTAGAGCGTGCCGGCCACCTGACGAACGCGCATAACTCCGCACCGTTTGATGCTATTCGCATTAACGTAGATAATCATTCCCAAAGGATGGGTTCTGCTGATTTTTTTTATATTCATTTACTTTTATTTTTATTGTTTAATCTTTTCTTTTTCTCATTTAGCTGCCGTCAGTTTATTATCTTTATTCGAAACAAGCAGCTCTCACCGGCGTTCAAATAAAATCATTTTCCCTATCAGAGCAGCTGAAGCTTACGCAGCCCCACGGCAGTGGCTATAGTATCCGCGCTGCCACCACCCTGACCCAGGTACGAGCACCGCTGGGCGTCTTTCTTATGCCGACTTTTACATGGGCCTTTGTTGGGCTTCGTGATATAACCTGGCGATCGTCGTCCAACGCTTCGAGCGTGTCGGTCGCTTCGCGGCACTTCTTCTAGCAGCCCAGTCGTCCACCGACGCTCGTTTGCGATCATGTTCTCGTAAAAAAGACAGGTTAAAATGCATTCTGCGTTGAAATACGCCTGTGGCCAAAATGTACCAGCTCCCAAGTGAGAGCTGGCATAAACAGACACCCAAGTGGATGTTGTTTATGAACAAGACTCCCCACGTCCTCGCATTTCCACAGAACACATACACACACACACACACAAACACACAGTCAATCGTCAGTTATTATAGATACAGAAAAGAGTGAATAATGGGCGTCAACAGTGCTCTCAGTGAAAATGTGATCTGTGTACAGTAAACCCCCGTTAACTCGAAGTCATAAAACCGGGAAAAATTTCGAGATAAGCGAAATTTCGAGATAAGCAGAGTACCGAAATTTTCGAAGTACCGACCGCGGATTTCGAAAATCTAGCGCTTCCGAAAATCGTACCAATCACAGCTTCGTTTTTAAGCAAGAAATCACTTACTAAAACGAGAAAAAAAATGAATTAGAAACAAGCGTCCAGCGGTCCAGCGCACGCACATATTCCTCAAAGAGCGCCGCCGTCATCCATGTGGACGGGGTTGAACGAAGGCGACGCGACAACGGCGACCACGAGATCGGGAGATACGATAGAACGCCACAAGCCAGCACAAGCGTAGAGAAAAAGAGAGAAAGAAAGGCCCGGGGAGATGGGGAGAAAGCAAAAAGAAAGAAAACAAACGTCCTTGAACGCTCGTCGCGTTCTGTGCGCCCGGAACGCGTTCGCGGCGCTTCCTTCTTTTGTTTATTTTTCTCCGGCGCTTCATTCTTTTTTTTTTTTTTTCCGGGGCTTCCTTCTTTTTTTATTTTTCTCCCGCGCTTTCTTCTTTTGTTTATTTTTCTCCGAAGACCCTCTCTCTCTCTCTCTCTTTGTTAGCGTTATCTTTAGGTCGCGGTCGCTACGTCCGCGATGGAGATAAACTTTCTCCTTCGGCCTCAGTGTCCTTTCAGGAATATTTTTTTTTTATTCTTGCAGGCAAAGTTTCGAGATATCCATGCCCGTCCCGGAAACTTTTCGAGATAAGCGATGTCAAAATACATGGTGCCAATGGGGATTCATTTCGCAACGCACAAAAGTTTCAAGTTAACCGATCTTTCGAGATATCCGTGTTCGAGTTAACGGGGTTTACTTCAGATAGCCTCTTTGCACCTTGGGGACGTTGGCTCTGTCCCTTTGTCGCTGCGCTCCCGTCGATTGCAACAAATGGCCGTCCAAGTGTTCCGCAAGAAAGAGGATGCGCACAATTTGTTCGTAAACAGTGCGTCAATTACTTAAGTAAATGTAATGTATTTTTCTATACAAAAAAAAAAGGGACTCATGTAATGTTTTCATCTTTTTCATGCCTATGAACGACACAAATGTATAGGGATTGCGCAATGAAGCTACAAGGGTACTACGGTCGAACTCAGATGTGTCAAATTCAAAGGAGATTGCCAAAAAGTTTGATATGCAGATATAATTCGACATTCATAAGTTAGTTTATCTGAAGCTCCAATTGAAAACCCCGCAAATTACAAAAGATTGTGAACAATGGGAGCTTACCGAATGGCGGATCCAAGAACCGCTAAAAACAGTAAAACCTTTCTAAAGTACACTTGGATTGAGCGCATTGGTAATAGTTGGAGAGAACCGCAGTCGCTGCTGCTCGCGCGCGAACCTTGCCACACCGTGCGCGTGGCCACAAACTGGGAAGCACGGGTTATAGGCAGAACCGTTGTCAACATGCTCAACCAGCAAAATACTTTTTTTTCTATTTATTTGGGGGCTAAGAAGAATGAGTGGTTTTCCCCTGTGCCTCCTTGTGCTTTTTGCTGCGAATGCTCTCCACCAACATGCAAGCATGATCTTTGCACGCAGCTTGGTGGTACTGTGGCCGGAGCTGGCGGAACTGCTGTCACGCAATGACCTTCCTTTGGACAGCCTCTGTGCACGAAAGCCGATCGCGGGGGCGGCGACGACAGTGTTTGGGGAAAGCCTGCTTACCAGGGGCGCTGCGTGCAGCTTGATGTGTCAAATGTCACAAGTAGTGGGAGTTCGATGCAGATGCACAAAGCTTCTATACTTTTACAAGGAGTTTTCAAGTGGATGTTTTGAAACAATTCAAAATACCCGGGTTCGATATAACCTTGCTCGACTGCATGACCTTAAAATTCAAAGAGGAAAAGGAGAATCAAGTTTTAGTGACCGTGAGTGAAGCGACATTCATATCTAATCACCTGTGCTTGTTCTCCAACTGCAGCTAGCACACAGATGACAACTCCGGGGTTCGGGTCCGGCGCCTTCAGCTTTGGAATGAGCACCTGAAAGGCAAACATTTTAAGTGAAAGTGCAACTTCGTAATAAAAACATGCATGAAAGCCAAAAACCTTTTTTCACCCTCTGTATTGTAGACAGAAAATGGTGTAGGAAGGCGGCTCATGTATGACCGAAGTGCTGACTACCGTAAAATCCAGACTAAGCATCCGTTCACGGTGAAGAGATAAATGGTAAAAAATATAGTGTGGCAACCTCGGGGGATGGGGCATCTAATGTTATCAAAAATGAGTGATTAACACCGGGGATATCTGCTATGAACCACATAACATGGGAACTGGTTACGACAGATCAATTACGGACACGGTAAATTTGGATTCCACTGTGCGATAAACACACGGGAACCTACCAGACACTCTCGTGTCACGAGAACTGATACCACAGATCGCGGACACAACAGATTTTCGTCTCACGGTGCGATAATCATGCAGGAACCTGCTATGAACTCGCATGTCACGGGAACCGATATCGCGTGCGCAGATTGCGGACATGCTTAAATGTGGTTTCGTAGCATGCAAAACACACGGGAGCTCACTACAATTTTGCATGTCAAGAGAACCGATACCAGAGATCCTGTGGTTGCGATTCCCCTGGGACAGTGGTTCTCAAAGTCCGCGGACCCTTTGGGGTCCGCGAAGGCATTCTAAGGGTCCGCGAGCCCAACCTCATCAGTCAACCCCGGCAATAAAAGCTGTCTTTTCTTCGATTGAAAAGAAACGTTGCGATTTTCGTCTAAATTTTCTCGTGTATATGTTTATAAGAGAAGTCTACTTCACACTAGCACTTAGTTATATCCATTTATTAAATCACTATCATAATTAACCTGTACTTTCCCTTCCCCTCACAATGAACGGGGTCCTCCATCATCTCCGCGGATCCACAAGGGGTCCGCGGAACATCAGTGGTTGAGAACCACTGCCCTGGGACATCGCGTGATGTCCAACAGGCGTGGGTGGTAGAAACGAGGGGGGGGGGGGATGTTCCAGAATTTTTAGCCTATGGATATTACGCCAGAAAAACAGGATGGGCGAACTCTCGGGAAGGGGCTTTCGTGTGGGATTTTACGGTAGCGCCTTTTCCAAGCAACGAAATAACGTTTGCACAAGATCCGCAGCAAAGAATGCGTCGCAAAATTACACATACCACTGCTATTGTTACCAACGTCACAATCCACCTTATGTAACCCAAAAGTCCATGTCAGATGCATATAGCTTTTGTGGCAAACATGAAAGACACATAGGTGCCATTCAGATATTTTACGAAAACTAATTTTTCTTACAAATGTTTTATGGGCAAACACTACAATTAAAACAAAGGACAAAACTTTTGGGGTATTTTGTGGGTGCTTCTACTTATCAATGAACATTTTAACAAACTTGTAGTAGTACTACTACAGTCAAATCTCGTTAATTCAAACTCAGAGAAGGGGGGGAAATTTGTTTGAATAAAGCAAAGTTTGAATTATCGGGAGTTTCCTCCCATAGAGACACGTAATATGGGATCTGCATGTTAGTTTGAATTATTTGCAAGTTTGAATGAAGAGAGTTTGAATTATTGAGAGCTGACTGTATAAAGAGGGAAATGATCTCAACTCAAGGACGTGGGTATCTTAAGATATTTTCAGAGATGCAGACCTCCCTTAGCTGCTTTTATATTTTTCCCATACGCTTATAAAAGCAAACATTAGAATCACACAAAGTACAACTGCACATTACAACTTCTGCACACCTCAACGTTCATCCAAGGTTACGCTCCCCTCTGGAGAAATGTAAAACAACAAGGTCTCTACCCATTTGTCTAAAGATGCGCCCGAAGAACTCGAAACACAGATAAAAGCGGTTCGCCGTTGCACCTTCTTGCCGACAAAGAAGACTATGAGTGTCTTAAAGTGTGCCGCTTACGGACAAGATGGGCTCCATGTAGGGTCGTATGAGGCCCGGGGCATTGGAGAGGAGGTGGCCGAGCATCTTTGCTGCCTGCTCCTTGTTCCGAACCACTCCGGAGTGCTCCAGTTCCGTCAGATTCTGGAAAGCGGGCCACGTCAGAGAACAGGGGGAGGCGGAGTCATCGAATAATTGATGCTCCAGAGCAAAGCTACTCCGGCCATCTTGGTGCATAAAATCATAGTTGCCGGCTATCCTCAGCATTATCCGAATTCGCAAGAAATTCTTTTTTCTCGTCCGGAAAAGTTAGAACTGTCGGACGAGAGCAATACGTCATAGTGCGAGCTCCCTGACACCACTTCTAGAGCTCGGAAAGGGGCATTTTCGAATCGTAACTATCGTCGATTGTCCCCGCTCCACGCTGGGCAACAAGATGGCAGCACCCGCGAGACAATCGGGGAATTGGGCATCGTTACTCTAAATGCCCGTCACACACCCCCGACTTTCTAGGACCGTACGCCTCGAAAACCTCTCAAAATCTCCTATGACGAGAGAGCACGCTGGCGCCCCTACCGGGTGGCCGTAGAACGCTCGGCGGTCCCGTATATTTCCCTTTTTTTTTCGCGCATCATACTTTCTTTTTTGGCTCGAAAAACTCTTGTCAATGTTATAAATGACCATTTCTCGTAAGGTAGTATATACAAACTTGCAGTTACCTCAAAACCTTCGCTCTTGACGGATCTTTTTTGGTCTGAGGTCGATGCTTCGATCTAATAAAAACAAACTAATTTAATGGTCCGACATCGGGTACAGAATTGTCAACGTCGTTCGGGAGCCATCGCATCTTCTTCCTTCTCTCTCGTCCCCAGCTCGTGATCCAGCGGCCGTGGTCGTCGCAGCTCCAAAGCTTTGCTCGCGTGCTTGCTCCTTTTTTTCGTTGTCCTCGCGCACTCTGAATAGTTCCAACATCCACCCCCGGAAAACGCACTTAGTCCGTTTTTTCACACTCCGAGGATTCCAGGCAGTACAGCAGCTGTACAGGGCGCTTCACTGTGGTTCCGTCGGGAAGCCTTACTTCGCAAGAACGTACCTTATCGTCTCGTCCCGGGAATACCTGTTGGACGATTCCTGTCTTCTCACAACTGTCGTGGCTGCATACTTTCACGTAGAAGCACCAAATCTCCAACCTTGATTTGGTGACGTGACTGCTTCGTAGCGTGCAGCGACCCAAGTTCCGTGAAGTACTCTTTCGACCAACGTTGCCAAAAGCTCTTCATGACTTCTGGTCTGTGTTTCCAGAGCTTCCGTAGCGTCTCAGCTTCAACGTCCTTTATGTCCGGAACTGTCGGGTTAGGTAACGACGTCAGTCGCTTGCCAACAAGAAAGCATGACGGGGACAGAGGTTGAGGCTCTTGACTTTCGTTGTAGGTGAAAGTCAGTGGTCTCGAATTAAGAACAGCCTCTATCTCGCTAAGCAGGGTTCCAAGCTCTTCCTCGGTCAAGAGTCTTCGGCCGATGGCCTTTTTCAGTGATGTCTTGACTGACCGCACGAGACGCTCATAGAACCCGCCCCACCATGGGGCACGCTCCGCAATAAACTTCCAGTGAATTCTGTTTTTGCTGAAGTGATCTTTGAGCTCTTCGTTGCGAAGCATGTTCCAGAGTTCTTTCATTTCCTTGTTTGCTCTCTTAAACGTCAGTGCGTTGTCTGAGTAAACCACTCTTGGCAGTCCTCGTCGTGAAGTGAAGCGCCTGAGCGCTCGCAGGAATGCTTCCGTTGTCAGGTCCGGAACCAGCTCCAAATGGATCGCCCTTGTCACCGCGCACGTGAACAATGCCACATATGCCTTCTTGGTCGACGCCTTCGTTGAAACCCACAAGGGTCCTGCGAAATCGATCCCCACGATCTCGAAGGCACCCGCTTCCGTAACACGGTCCGAAGGAAGGGGCGCAGTCACTTCAGTCAAAGGTCGAGCATTCAGACGTCGGCACGGTATGCATTTTCCTATTTCTTTCTTGACCAATTGTCGAGCACGCAAGATCCAGAATCGCTCCCTTAGCTGCACCAGCGTGTCTCGCACTCCAGCATGGAGTAATCGTCGGTGCGCTTGATTGACGAGCAAACTGCTGAAAGGGTGGTCTTTCGGCAACACAACCGGATGCTGCTCGTCGTAAGGCTTTCCTGAAAACTGAAGTCTTCCCGTCACTCGGAGCAGTCCATTTTCTATGAAGAGGGGAACAGTCCTGAGGAGTGAACCTGCTGGAAGTGTCTTGCCTTCTCGAATACTTTTGAATTCTTCAGCAAAGGCCACACGCTGTACTTGTACTATCAATAACCTCTCTGCTCCGTTGAGTTCTTCGACAGTTAATGGCCCAGAGTCAGCACTTGTTCTTCTCGCTTTGTTTATGAACCGCAGCATCCACGCTGTCGTTCGCACTAACCGAAGCGCAGAACTGAACCTGTTGATCTCTGGTGTTACTGTCGTGTTCGAAATAGTTGTCAAAGTAGTCACCCTTTCTTCTTCATGCGATTCCGCCGTGTCGTCTTGAGATTCAGCTTGTTGAGGCCACATAGAACGGTTGGTTAACCAACTGGGTCCACTCCACCACGTCTCACTTCCCAGCAAGTCGGATGCTGAAATTCCCCGTGTCACTAAATCTGCTGGGTTTTCCTTTCCTGGGCAGTGTCTCCAGTTTACGGAATCGGACTTGCTCTGAATTTCTGCGACTCTGTTGCTCACGAATGGCTTCCATCTGCATGCATCCCCCAGGATCCAGCAGAGGGCTATCTTTGAGTCCGTCCACAAGTGTACCTCTTGAATGTTTTCGTGTAGTTCTGTTTGGATATAATTGCTCAGTCTTGTAGCAATAAGGCATGCCAGAAGTTCGAGTCGTGCCAGTGAAACCTCCTTCAGAGGAGCCACACGAGACTTGCAGAGGACCATTGTAGACACCGTGTCCCCGCAATCACTTATGGCGGTCAGGAAGGCAACAGCCCCATATGCCACGGGGCTCGCGTCAGCAAAGACGTGTAGGATCTTTCGTGTGGGTGTTCCTTTCATTCCTTGCCAGTAGAGGCGTGGCACAATGACGTCGCAAAGTGACGCCAATTCTTCACACCACTTGTGCCACTCAGTACGTAATCCCAACGGCAAAGGGTCGTCCCAGTCCAGGTTCAGTTGCCAGATCCGCTGGAACAATATCTTTGCTCGGACGACAAATGGAGCGATGAAGCCCAATGGATCGTACAACCTGGCTGTTGTCTGTAGCACGAATCTTTTTGTATCCGTCTTTCTTTCAAGAAACTTCACCACATCGCCTGGGTAGAATGTCAGGATGTCTTCGTTGGGTTGCCAGTTCAGCCCCAGCACTTTCAGCAACCCTGCAATCTGCCCCAATGGTTTGTCGCCCTCTTGTTTTGCACATATTTGTTGGAGCAGGTTATTCGAGTTGGAGGCCCATTTGTGTAACTTCATGGATGCCTGTTGGAAGATTTCAGTCGCTTCTGTATAAATCTTCAGTCCCTCTGCCTCGTTTGCTGCACCGGTGAGAATATCGTCGACGTACAGGGAGTCTCGAAGCAGTGGTGCTGTCTCCGGATATTCCGATGCCATGGCCTCCAAGTGGTGTCTCAGTGTCGCCGCCAAAAGAAACGGGCTGGACGTCGTGCCGAAGGGCACTCTCGTCATCCTCCATTCTATGATTGGAGGAAGAGGCTTTCCAACTTCTGGTGTCGTTTCATACCAGAGGAATCGTAATGCGTCACGATCCTCTGCTGCGATGTTGATTTGAAGAAATGCTTTTTCGATGTCAGCCACCAATGCCACACGATGTCTTCGGAAGTTCAGAAGTATCCCAACGATGTCTCGGTTAAGGTTGGGTCCACTCTTCAGACAGTCATTCAAGGACTGTGAGCCAGAGTTGTGCGACGAGGCATCAAAGACGACTCGTAGTTTAGTGGTTGCGCTGCTCTCACGATGAACTGCTTGGTGCGGCATGTAGTAGAGCCTCTTTCCTGCTTGTTCGCTGGCTACAGGTTCTGCTACGTCGGTTTTGGTGTACGTCTGGATTGTTGCATCGTACTCCCTCATTAGCTCAGCATTCCGGATGAGTCTCTTCGTTAAGAGTTGAAGGCGTTTCTCGGCGATTCGTCGGTTGTCACCCAAATTTGCTGTGTCCTTCCATGGAAGTGAAACTTCATATCGCTGATTATTTCTTCTGATGGTTTCTTGAAACCTCTGGTTCACTGGATCTACTTCCGTAGGAAACGTTTCGGTCGCCCCCATCGTTTCCAGGTCCCAGAACTTCTGTAGCACTTCTGATGTCGCGCTTTCAGTGTGTTGCGTTGAGGGCAACGACCTGGGAGCACTGGACGACTGTTGATGAAAGTTCCATCGGCCCTTGCATCGTCCAACCAAGGGAAGTCTCCACAGCCCGAAGCTTCCCATTTAGCTTCCGATTCTTGCCTGTGACAAAGTCCCAGTAATGGTCGCTTCCTACTAAGACGTCGACGCCAACGGCACAGTCTTCCATGTAGAGGTCTGCAAGGACACCTCCCAGTGCTTCCAGTTGTCGACTAACCTCTTCTGAAGGATATGGCAGTCGCTGTCCACAGATTTGGTCAGCCTCGAGAGCTTCCAACCGAAAGAGTTCACCACTGTGCCTATTTTCAAGAGTCACTAGCACCCGATGAAACGTCTTTTTGGTGTTATGGTCCCCGAATGTTCCTACTGTTAGCCTCTCGTTGCCTAAATGTTGGCATCCCAGTTCTCTCGACCTCATTTTGGTTATAAATGACCGCTGACTCCCACCATCGAAGAGGACTCTGATCAAGGCACGCTGCTTGGATCCTGAGCTCCAAACGGTCGCTGTTTGCAGCAGCACCGTCTTCTTTGCTTGCTCAGTGACAGCTGCTTGAAGTGTCACGGGACTGGTGGAGACTTCCTTCTTCCGTTGTGTCTCCGGTTTATCACTTGATCTCGAGAGGAATTCGGGATCGCACATAGCGGTGGCGTGTCGACCTTGGCACTCAGAACATGTGATCTTGTTTCTGCACTTTTTGGCGAGATGGTTTCGTTTGGTACATTTAAAGCATCGTCCAGCCTTCTGAAGAACCTGTCGTTTTTCAGTGAGAGACATGGTTTCACTGCACACCTCGGTGTCATGGTTTGTCGACTTGCAGAACGCACACTCCTGGTTGTCTGTTCGTTGTAGGAGTGCTGCTGCCGTCCCTTTGTTTGTCCATGACCTCCCAGGTTCTTTTGATATAGCAGACGTATGCTGTTTTTCTTCTAAACTGTCTTTTAGGCGATGCTCCGTTTTCTTTGTGCAGAATGTCCTCTCTCTGCTTTCTACTTCTACACGCAGAAACCTCAGAAGAATTGGCAGTTGTCTCTGTTGACCTCGCTCTTGGTCATTGTTGTCACTCGCCAGGGCAGCAGGTTGGGTGCTCAGTCGACGGTACTCTTCGTCGCGTACAGCAGTTCTATGGTAGGCAAGAACTAGGTCTTCCGGAAGCAGCCGAAGTATTAATGGGTGCAGAAGTGTAGAAAAGGTTTCTTCGCTTACCCCAAGAGACCTGAGACCACGGATGTTTCCTTGTAGGTCGTCGTGCAGTCGCCTGAGCCCTCGGACATCAAGCGATGATCGAATCCGCTGTCTTTCCAATAGCCTGATCATGTGATCGTCGATCAACCGTTTTTCGTCACCGAACCGGGTTTTGAGGATGTCCCGAGCGTCCTCATAGCAGCTCGCTGTCGCTGGTAGTCCTGCAATCGCCGCAGCGGCTTCTTCAGAGAGAGCAGCTCTCAAGTAGTTGAACTTGTCAGTCGGCGATAACTCTCGGTTATTGTGGACCACCTGTTCAAACTGTTCCCAGAAGGGCTGCCACTGAAGGCTATCTCCGTTGAACGTCAAAAGCTCCAGCTTGGGGAGCTTCACTTTCACAGATGACCCAGAGGACCCGTTGCCGCTGTCGCTTGTTCGAGCGGAGGTCCTGGCACCGTCTGCACTTGCGATGGTAATCTTGAAGCTCAGGCGAGCGGAACAAGCGACGACACGGTCGTTGTACTCAATAGTCCGCGCGTACTCCTGTTCCGCTTCCCCATCTGTCCACAATGGCTCGATGGCAGCATCCGTTTCGTTCAGTTGGCCATGTATGGTGTTGAGACGGGCGAGAAGAATCCGGAGCTCCTCTTCAACAAGCACTTCGCGCTCCACAGCCGCGTCGATCTCCGAAAGTACTTTGGTGATTTGCGAGCGTTGGGTCTTCCGCTTCTGTTTGAGTCTCTCCATCGCCGCGTCGTTAGGCCTCGCTGTGTTCCTTATCCGATGTTGAGACTTGAAGCTCGATTAAATCAACCCTCAGACTCACCGTCCAGTCCGGTAAAGGGAGATTCCCGGGTTTCGGCACCAAAGGATGACGGATCTTTTTTGGTCTGAGGTCGATGCTTCGATCTAATAAAAGCAAACTAATTTAATGGTCCGACATCGGGTACAGAATTGTCAACGTCGTTCGCGAGCCATCGCATCTTCTTCCTTCTCCTCGTCCCCAGCTCGTGATCCAGCGGCCGTGGTCGTCGCAGCTCCAAAGCTTTGCTCGCGTGCTTGCTCCTTTTTTTCGTTGTCCTCGCGCACTCTGAATCGTTCCAACAAAATGTATTTATCATACATTATTTTATTATCGACTGCCAACCCCCGCGCTCCGGCCAAACCCGTCGCCCCCTCCGGGAGGGCGGTAGCAAGCCCCATGCACCTCAACTCCACATGTTCAATTGTCTCGTCTTTTTTTTTGGCATATGCGGCACACTGCGTATCTATTTCCTCATACGTTGTCGTATATGTCCCATCCCTCAATACTCCTGTTCTAGCCTCGAGTAACAACGAGCTCCCCCGTGAATTATCGTAGCAATGCTCCTTCCTTATTTCAAGTGTTCGTCCCCGGTATATAGTTAAAGCTTATTTTCCCTCCAAATCTTTCCTCCCACAACTTTCCCTCGGCTTCTTTTACTTCCTTCTTCACAGAGGTAGTCTGATCTGCACCAGCCCTTGACTGCTGGTATTTGGGTTTCAGTTCTCGGGTTCGGTTTGTGCATTTATTGTTCAGACTTTTCATGTAAAGTTGCTTATCTACCTTTCTTGCCCATCGCGTATCCTCAGCTTCGTCTAGCCTTTGGTCAAATTTCAACTTGCTGATCGCCTCTCACGCCTCGAAAGATGTCCAGCCCATATCTCCCTGCACGCCTTCGTTTGGTGTATTCCCAGGCGCCCCATGTGCCAGTCTGCCCACGCTCCTCTGTCGGGTCTCTAAGCTCCGACTGGATCTCAGATTTCACTCATAATACCGGATTGCCAAAAGACAACCCCGGCACCATGACTCCTTTCCGTATTCCCCTAAGAGCTTCATATCTATTGTAATTCCATAGTGCCCAATGCTTCATAATTGCTGCACTCCTCTTTCCTTTCTTTACAAATTTTCTTTTTGTTCTTCTAAGTATTGTCTTCATTCATTAAGACTTACTCCTAGGTAAGTATACATCTCTAGGTATTTTATTAAAACGTCTTAAATATTCAGCGGGTCCCCCTGTTGAATACTCATCGTTGTAAACGATTACCCCCGGCTTGTCGCTACTGAATTTCAGGCCTAAAGCGTCTGCTTCCTCTCCACAGATCTGTATTAGCTCCTGTAACCTATCCCGGCTGTCTGCTAACAGTTCAATGTCGTCTGCGTAGAACATTCCAGGTACTTGGTTTACTCTTCCCCCCCCTCTTTATATATGACACATAAAAACCTAAATTGCACTCTACTAATTTATTTTCTATTCTGCTCAAGTAAATCGTAAAAAAGTTGAGGGGATAGGGTACGGCCCCTACCTGAGTCCTCTTTTTATTTCTGCCGGTTCTGTTATTTATGCTTAGCACGTTATAAGACCCTTCTTATTTGTGTATACTTGTTCTAAATGCCTAATCAAATGTACACTCTAAATCATATTCTCTCAGCTGTACGCAGAATTTTTTTTTGACTCACACTGTCGCACGCACACTTTAATGTCTAGAAATGCTATACATAACGGTTTTCGACTCATCCGTGACACTTCTATGCATTGAGTGATAATGAATAAGTTATCATCTAATCTTCCATTGGTCCGGAACCCCTTCTGTAGCTCACCTAAAATGGTTTTGCCCATTTTTCTATTCTTCATTTTACTACCTGCATCGCTAGTCTGCACAGCGCAGAAGTTACTGTTTTTGGGTGGTATGATGTAATGCTTTTCTTGTTTCCCTTGCCTTTATATAGTAATCTCATTCTGTTTAGTTTCCAATCATTTGGAACCTCTCACCCCATTATTATTTGATCAGTTGCCTATCCTAAATTTATTTTGCTTTTTGTTCCTAGTTTCTTCACTAGGACTCATTCCTATGCCAACTGGGCCTGTCGCTGTTTCATTAGGTACTTGACATTTTACTCTGTCCTATTCCCTCCTGTTTGTCTCAGTTGTCTCCTTAGTGTTCTCGTCTTGCGCCTTGTTGCTGTTTGTGTTCTATACAACCTCGTTCGGTTCGAGTTCTGCGAATGTTGCCTCGATTGTTCGTCTCATATATTCCATGGCCTCCTTGTCCTCTACACTTATCCCCTCGTGTGTGGTGAATAAACAATCGTAACCCGTCTGTTTTTCTCCCCTGTGGATTTATGTGCTCCCAAAACCTTTTTGCTTCATTCCTATCATTCTGATTTACCTTCCTTCTCCACTGCACTCCAGCTCTACCAATCTTGGCCTGGATTAGAGCAGATGCTCTACGATTTTCATTCCTAAAATGCAGTTCATTTCAGTTCCATCTCAGCGGGTGTGTCCCCCTTTTTCTTCGGCCGTCGATGTTCCGTTGATGCCTCTTGTCGCCCTGTTATATATACACAAGGCCGGTGTACCACGTCGACCTATTGTGGACTTCACAACGTCATCTTTGCGCGCCGTCTCCAACTACCTCCACAGGCTTCTCTCACCCCTCACCGGAAATACTCCAACGTACGTGCAGAACTCTAGTCACTTCATAGAGCTTGTTTCCGATTTAGAGCTACGTGATGACGAGAGCCTCGTCTCTTTTGACGTGGTGCCTTTGTTCACCAGCATCCCAGTGCCATTGGCGGTATCTGTTGCAAGAAGTGCTCTCTCGGCAGACGAAAACTCCCGGAGAGAACGTGCCTATCAGTTGACGAGATCTGCTGACTTACTAGAGCTCTGCCTAAACAGCACATACTTCTCATTTAACGGGAAGTACTACAAGCAAAACCAGCGGTACAGTCGTGGGGCAGCCATATCTGTGACAATGGCAAACCTCACAATGGAAGGCCATCGAACGCAAGGCTCTCGACACTTTCGAGCCTAAACCCAGAACGTTCCTGCGTTACGTGGACGACTGTTTCTGCGTCGTTAAAACCAGCGAGGAGGATCGTCCACTAAAGCACCTGAACTCGCTGGATGAGTCGCTACAATCTCACGGTCGAACGCGAAGACAAAGGTTCCCTTCCCTTCTGGATGTACTTGTAACAAGGAGTGGCAGTGGGCTAAGCTACTCTTGTTTACAGGAAGCCAACCCATACTGGCAGATACTTGGGGTTTGATTCCACCACCCCCGATGTCATAAAGCGTCGGTGGCCTCTGCACTCTTCAGGCGCGCTCTTCGCCACCTGCTCCACAGAGAAAAGCCTCCAGGAGGAATTCAGGGTCGTAACATCAGATCTCCGCAACCCTACGAAAAAAACCATTTGATATTCCAAACGGTCGACCCGCTTGAATCAAACGGGTGGCAAACCGGTCGATCCGTTCGGATCAAACGTGATTATGGGATACGGGTAGCCGTTTGAAACGGTAGCCGTTTGATACGGTAGCCGTTTGATACGGTAGCCGTTTGATACGGTAGCCGTTTGATACGGGTGCTCGTTTGATACGGGTGACCGGTCGACCTGACACGTGACCACACATTTGAACGCGCCATTCGGAAAGGCAAATTATTCGCTAGCCCTAAATGGGTATCGTCTGGAAGGTTGGTTACCTTAAACTTATTTAAGACGTCCCGAAACTCATAAACCTATTTATAACATGCAGGAAACACGTAAAAAAATGTGCTCCCGAAGGTGCTTGAAAATGGGCAGGAAAACAGACACAAAATATTGTTTTCGATTCTCCTAGAAGTTTATTACAACCTATTCCGTAAACAAGTACAAACGTGCAAGCGGTCTGTGAAATGTGAAGAGGCACTCTAAGCTTTTATACAACTGAAAAGATTGCAAAGCAAAAAAGAACCGAGGTAATTCTAGACTATAATGGTAGACTTTCGGCAAAATTATTCTCCCGGCTGCCGCGAGAATTGACGCTGCATAATTCTATAAATAATCTGGAAGAGTACGCGTAGAAGAACGGTCAATCGTTGTAAACAAGTAGGTTGCAGTGCACTTACCATAATTATAGCGGACTTGAAAGATGTAATCCGATATATATGTCAACACGGTCAAAGCAGGACAACCACACAAACACCAAAACGAGAAGGAAGGCTCCTTGAAGTTTCAACACGATGCGGCGCACACGCTGTCATTTGCCGAACCCAACCAAATTGCCAGAATTCCTGACTTCTTTGAAGAATCGCTTGTTGCCGATATACGTGTAGGACTTTTCGAACACTGATAGCTTTGGTGCACATCGAATACGTCGTCGAGAGACATCCTAATAAGACCGCAGGGTTAGGCGACAGATCGAAGCAGGTAGGACGACTGGAGCGAAGTTCAAACTGCAACTGACAAGTGACAACAAGCAGACAAAGAAAAAAGCGGCTGCCAGCCGCACCCTTCCGGATCTCGATGCTTATCAGCGTGTAGCTCGCGCGCTGCTGCGGGTCACGTGACAGAGGTGACAAGAGAGAAGGGAGGGGGCGCGGTGAAGTGGCGGAGGACAACGGGACAGCCGCGTACCCTCTCCCCAGGCATTCCAGTAAGACGTGTTTGTAGCCTCAGAAAGCAGGCGAATTGTGCGCATTTCGGCACGCTCGAACGCAGGAAATCGCGCTGGCCGCTCGGGTTGCGCCCGAGCGGAGAGAGCACTCGGCGCGAGCTCGTAGTTTGACTGCTGCGATGGCGAGCGTGCTCTCGCAATGCTCGATGTCTTGCAGCCAAGTGTTCGCGCGCTACCTTCGCTGCGTCTTGAATTGAGGTGAAACGGAGTCTAGAAGTATATTCTTTCACGCGGTTGCGTCTTCTGCGAGAGAGATTTGAGCTGAATAAGCATATTGAGCCAACAAAAACGCCGAAGTTTTAAAGTTCTGTCAAAAATGTCGGATCGCCAACGTCGCGCGTTTACGTAAAAAAAAAATATTGCAGTTGCGGTTAAAGCGAACATCAGCGCAATTAAAATATAAATATAATTACTGGCATTACGCGGACGATTTGAAATCGATGAACCGGCGCTCCCGGGCTTCCGGAAACATAGGCTGCCACGGCTGAAACAGGCGTACCCATGCCGCCGATCTGTACGTTCAGTATCAAACGGGCTCCGGAGAGCCGTTTGATTAAACCGGTACAGTTTGACGGTCACCGGACACCCGCTTGTGCAACATGGTCACCGGTTTGAGCAAACGTGCGACAACTTTGCCCAGACGAGTGCCCATTTGCCCAGACGAGTGACCCGTTTGCCAAATGAGTGACCTGTTTGCCCAAATAGGTGACCGTTATGGCTCATACGGGGGACCCCTTTGAGCCATACGAGCGACCCCTTTGACAAACTGGTGACCGGTATGGCTAAACTGTTACCGGTATGAACCCGTTTACTTTCATATAGGCGCCAAATGGTTTTTTTCAGTAGGGAGTTGTGTTCAATTTGTGGCGATCGAGTATATATCAGTCGTCGAATGATGTTTTCCGGAGCCTCTGGCTTGACAGTGTTCTTTTAAATTGTGGTAGCGTCCATATTTCACTGCACGGACTCGATCACTAGAAGGAGCGTTGGCAGCGAGGCCGCCAGCATTTCTTGTTATTAAAACTCCACGTGCTCCGAAACATGCTGAGCTTTGAATGGTTGTTCCTGTTGCCGAAGACGCTGCCGCATTAGCAAAAGCCCGCTCTCGCGGGGATAGAGAGCTTGCGGGACGCCGGAAGTTGTTTTCCCCTACGGTAGCGTCGCTTTTCCTCCTGTCACTGAGGAACGCATTCGTGAGATACCGAATTTCTCCACTTCCTTATGAAGTGTGTAAATTACGAGACTTCTTAGTTAAGTTATCGTAGCCTATAAGATCTTCCTTAATCTGGCCTTGGATGTCCAAAAGAGAACAGCTTTGGGCAGTGTAGCATTTCGCTTACCATGTGTATGAGAAAGCCGTCGAAGTGGCGAAATTGTTTTATTTTTATTAAATTGCTTGCCTTCGACGTTACTAGAATAATCCCCGATCATTTGGTAAGGTCCCTGATCCACATCGTCAGTCTCTGTGTATCTCTCAGGTTCACCGACGGAGAGGAAGTAAGGAAGGAAGCCACTAACCCGAACAAACTAGAGGAATATAAAAGCAGAACAAAGATAATAGCTTTAATTTTAGTATGAAAATAATGTGGCACTTAGATGGTTTGTGTATTCTGAGGATGGCAGAACCAGGGAGACGTTTAGGGCCTAGTCAGACCCTTCGTCATTGAAAGTAGATAACTTTTTTTGTATGTACAATTTTACCGAGTACAATGGCTGACCCCTGAAATGCATCGGGGACGTTTGTGTCTGGCGATCAGTGGGTTGCGGGATCAAGAAGCGCCGCAGGTTGGATATGCTTAT